>JAVTVY010045434.1:0-220553 GCA_036873755.1 Hanleya hanleyi
AGTATCTCTAAACATGTATATTCAACCCATTTTTCAATGTTAAAAAATTAGATGAAAAGTGTAGTCTGTTTAATGATGATTTGCTGAAAAATGACCAAGATAGTAAGGCCAAAATGTGATCAACGGATCCATGCCCTCCAGGGTTTGAACAGATATGTGAATTAATGCATAAATATGTGAGAACTAAAATTGATATGGCACTATACCTCAATTGGGGTATAACGTTACACTATACGTCAAATGAGGACTATGGTGTCCCAACTTAGGAATAGTAGCCCAGGGGTAGAATTTCGACGCGAATCCGGGAATCGACTCGCGCAAGGACTCGCCTGAAATGAAACTTGCGCGAATCCAGTTGGATTCGCGCAAGCAAAGCTTAGCTTAATCAGTGTGTTGTTCATTCAAAGAGATTTATTAGATATTTCATGAAGGTTCAAGTCAAATAGCTGACCTGTAATCAGAAAACTCCCCGAGATATCCTTTTATCTTGCTGCAAAACGGACAATGGCGGTCTTCTATGTTTTGATGACGTAATGCGCTAACTAACCCTCGGAAACCTTTGCTAGATTATTTTTTGGAAGCCTCGAATACTTTCTGTAATGGTTCCCGACTGGCGCCAAATGACTCAAGTGTATTCTCCTTCACTCGGCTGTTGGTGCAAAGCCACCTACGTTAAACCCAAACAGGCGAAAACAGCCTATATGAAGGAATTGAATCCGGCTAACACGTGGTCCTCGCAGGGAATTACACGAGGGTGAAAATGAAACCTGGGACATTTGGATATCAATTCGCAGATGAATTTGATTCGGATTCGTTCATAATTAGATTGATAAACAATTTTCCCTAAGACAGCACATCAGGCAAAGTAGAATCAAGCGGTAAGGAAATTTGTGAAAATACAAATGGATCGTTTCTTCAGAGACATTGCCTGCATGAGTCCTGTCATGAACAACAACAACGCGGTCTACCACTTTGCGTTGAGAAGACGCATTTCTTCAGAAGTCAGTTTATTTGAGGTCAAGATTTTAACTTTAACGGCACTGCACTTCTTGTTTATGTCTGCGACTCTTGAATTTTTGTTGGTAATTTTTATCTTTCAGTGTAAAAACCATCATGGTATGAAATGAAAATATGTGGGACAAAAATATAAGGAATTTCCTTATTTTTTTAATGTTGCTGCATACCGGTATCTGATATAAATCCATGCCAAACTGTTATGCCTAGTCTTTATATAAAGGTTCATTACTAATAATTGTTTTACTGCTTGCCAGGAAATGAGGCAGGTGGCCAGATTTTATTTTTTATTTATTTTTTTTTTTTTTTTTTGCAATGCAGACAATCTCAATTGTTTTTTTCTTGCAATACAAAGATACAAAAGAAATAAGATTCAGACTATATATACTTACCACTTAGCAAAAAATGTTTAGGTTGAATACTGCTCATCAATCATGTCAATGGAGATAACCAATCACTCGCCTGAACTAATTTAAGGGTGTGCTATTTTAGGTGTGCTAACCATGCACCCTCCTAAGAATAAATAAATAAAGTGATTTCAATCAATTTCCCATGGAGAAGTTTACATCTAGTTGCACAGTGACCAGCACTGATGGAAGTGGCAACTGGTCAAGAAATGCTGGGTGCGAGAAATTTGGATTCTCACAAACTGTGCCACTGGGAATCCAAAGTCCGCAAATTTGGATTCTCGCAAACTAAGCCATTGAGAATCCAATTGGATTCTCGCAAAATTTTGCGAAATTCTACCCCTGTAGCCCATATACGCAGGGTTTCATAGAAGTCCAAATTTTTGCGACCGGATACTGAAAATTCAGTATTTTTTTCACCTGTAATGAGTATTTTTACGTTTTTGTCGCCGTCCGACAGACTTGTATTGAGTTTATTTCTAATTTTGCAACCACCATAAGGAATGTATAATTTTTTTTCCATATGATGAGCAATGGAGCCTGTCAATACCGCTGTGTATTTAAATTGTGAAAATAAACAAACCGATAATTTAATATGTTCATTTTTATGTTCTTGATTTACCACGATCTTGTAATCTGAAAATATCTTGTAATCTATTTTCAGCACATTAATATCAGATTGTGGATGTCAACAAAAAATACTCCAGTCACAGTGCAACACTTAACACACAAATACAGAAGATTACCAGTCTATAACAAGTCTGGAAATAATTTTTTCATTGGTGCCCGACACTTTGACAGGCATCAATAACTTGGTGCCTGACATTTGGAATTTGGTGCCTGACAAAGGTATCGGGCCTCGTTAAGACTATTTTGTAATCAGCACTACAAATGATAACCTAATACAGCTTACAACTGTACTATGATCAAGAATAATTCCTTATAATTTTTGACAGCATGATTAACTTTCCCGAATTTCTGTATTCAAGATGTGTTTTTGCTGAAAAAAAAAACCCTCAAAATTTCTTTTCAACAGTACCTCCAAGGATATCCACAGCCTTATGAAGCTGACATTTAGTTATGTAACATGTATGGGCACCTAAAATGAATGCACAAAAAAATAATTATACCTTCAATATTTCTTGGGAAAAAAACCCGATGTCCATCAGGTCTTCTGTTTGTAAAAATCCAAGGAAGTAAAACTATGCCTCCCAGATAATTAGGAGAATCAACCACCCAAGACTGTCATTTTATAACCTTGCAAATGGTCATTTTTCATTGAGAGTTGATCGTTGACGTTGTTGTTGTTGTCGCTGCAAAGGTCAACATGTTGTTGCTGCAAAGAGTCTAAACTCGTTTTCCCGCAGTTTTGCAGTTCAACAATATTTGCAGCCAAAAGCATTCTTAAATTTTGTACATCAATGTCTAGTGTAGTTTTGTCCAGTTTCGGGTGGTAGGTAGCTGTAAAATATCCGATCAGAATCGCTTAATTTGACCTGCCCGCCCGCAGAACGATCCTGCCAAAGGGAATCCCAGTTCGAGGGTTTCCCCACAATAATGATGACGTCAGAAATTTTGCGAACATGGCGTTCGGCGACAATGGAAAGCATGGTCGAGCAGGGACTTTTGACTAGCCATGCAGGACAATTGTCATTGCAAGTTTGACGAATAAAACAGATTTTTTTCAGGTTTGAAATAGCATGAACATCCTCCGCTCTAAAACAGTGGAAAACTGTCGACAGATTGTCGGACATTGTCCGTGACCGGCCCGTTATTTCCAGGCTTGTATAAAAAAACTTTAATATCCAAGACTTCCTAAAAACATATCCCACCATTGTCATCAAATTATTTTTCAGGCCACTATTTGAAATCAGTAAACCAGTGTAAATAATAATTTTCCTGAGGTTAAGCCCTGTGACATTTACTGAAATTATGAATGAAAGCTTCGAGTTGAAGTGAACAGTGGTTTCACCAGCCCTCTTAATTAGGAAAAATTGCCACGGCAAAAAAATAGCTGACCTAACCTAGCCTACCACGGCATTTTTCTAAATCAACATTTGCTCATATCACACGGCTGTAAATTTGTGATTAAATTTAATTCTTTTTGATGCATTTGAACAGTTACCTGTGCGAGTGGTGTTAATACAAGTTCCAGTTGGCCATTGAACACATGCCTATGGTGTCCACTGAACAGCATTTATTGTCCATTTATTGTATATACAGAAAAAAATAAACATTCAAAGTTATTCATGTTTGACATGTCTTGTTTTATTATATTTACTTAAAGAATGAACATTTTAAAACATTATTTAGTGTAGTTTGACGAGGCTCGCCCTGTCCAGCACTAGCAGCAACAGATCTTTTGTGGGCAGATGATTTGCTTACGTGATCGGCGGCGTTACACTTTTTTATAACATCAGTGCCAAAAATCCATTTCAGGGCTCGAATTTGGGTAAAAAAATTACATGCACAGTGTGCACCTAAATTTTTCATGTACATGCACAGCAATTTGCCTACATGCACCAAAAAAAAAAAAATCCTACGCAAATTTGTCCTGAAATCTGTCAACTCTACGAGTTTGGGCTCTTCTAATGCCAGGCATCAGTGTTATATACAGGGTCTCACAACGTCCTTGAAAAGAACTCCTCTAATAATTCAAATGCATCAATATTTGGAAAAAACAAACGTTTTGCCACTAAGTCAAATATTTTGATGAATCTTAATGGTGTTGAGATGTATCACTCTTGAGGACGGCATATGTACTAAACACCCTAACCATTTCTTCTTACTATTTTTTTGTTGCTTTTCCAAATCGACAAATTTACAATGAAAGCATCCAAGGCTGCTAAAAAACAGGGAAGGAATTGGTTCTGTTCAATATATTTCTGATGTGTCTCCCGTTGCATACGTGGTATGAATTTGTGAATCGTACATGTAGCTCTAATTATTGAAGAGACTTCATCAATACTGTAAAGAAAGTCTAGGCAAATGAGAATTGCGTATGTGGTACCAGTGGACGATGGAAACAATTTTGTCAAGGCGTTAAACTGCTATCACAATTGTTTGACGATCCAATGAAATTACCGTTCCCCGATGAAGAACACAACACCGAAGATTAAAAATTGAACCAGAAAGATAACATTTTGGTAGTAAACCTACAATATTGCCGAGGTCGGTGTCCGCATCGTAGTGGACAGTGTTGCCCAGGATGCATAGCGGCATTCGTTCATGGTTTTTGTATTCATGGACACTGTAACCTGCAGTCAAAGCTCAATGACATTGTTATTGTAGACATGTACAAGAATAAAGTCACTGAATCTGATTCATATTCATTTATTTGTGTGGCATAAGTAGCTTAGGGGTCTTCTTCAAGATTACACGTATGCCCACCAGTACATCGAATAATTATTTTAAAATCACATTCAGCAATTGCACAAAGCAAAAATACCCTTACCCTTAAAAATTCAAATCACAGACACAGAAAACCATTATTAACATCAAAAATTAATTTAACCTCCTTGCCTGGCCCAAACGGAAAATTAGTGGGGTATATATCCCACCAGGGATATTAAATCAAAGTTTGGATATTGAAATATATCCTAATTGGGATATTTTCACCGATTTTCATACTGAACGGCAATGTCGAATTTCGGCATCTAAACTACAAAAACAAGGTAGAATCTACTTCACAAAACTGCCAATACGGTTGTATAATTTTGCTGACCTTTTCTCGCCGACATTATTCTCTGTGCAATTGCAATTACGTGCAATACTGTTTTATGTTGTTGTTGCAGTATACTTCCCATCACTAACCACTGTTGTATGTCTTTATACGAACTGGAGAACTTGCAAAATATGCCAGCTTGAAAATATGGAAGTGTGAAAAAAATGTCCAAATTGGGATATTTTATCCCAATTGGGATATATATCTCAGTTAGTCCTTTTCCCTGACCTGCTCAACGAGCTGTCATTACGGATATGGTAAGAATCAAGAACATTACTTTTGCTAGATGACAAATGATGCTAAGACGATAAGATCAGTCAATTTGAAAATTGCAGTAAAAAGGATGCTTTCGCTTGATGAAAAAAAATCAAGTTTTCCTTGCAAGAAATGTTTTCAAACTTAGCGCACAAAACGGCGGCTTTCAGACATGCCATGTGCTCCAATCATGCAGTTGCGCGGAAACTTGCAACATTCATTTATTTGACAATATTTAATAAATGTGCGCCGGGAAACAAGTAATCAATTAAGTGACGGGTATAAAACGTTTTACACACCTCGATCTGTCCGAATGCCACACTCGCACAGTGTCAAAACTCTCCAGTCGACTGATGGAACGAAAAAGGAAACTGCCTCCTCCTCTCTCCTTTCCAAACTCTCTCTCACCGGGACTGCACTATAATTTTGGCAGTGCGATTCAGCCGATCTTAAAAAATGACGTAATTTCGTCAATTCGGTGTATTTCATTGGATATCAGAGCCGAAGATGAAGTCGGCATATTCCGTGACTACGACTTGTGCCATATTGACCAGTTTACAGACAAAACACAATCTTTCGAAGAAAATCTCACAAGATATCAGCAGAAGTGTTTACCAGGAAACGAAACCGACATATTCTTCAATATCTGCGCCTAGAAACGGTTCGTCCTGGGATTAATCCAGCGAAATTATTTGAAACTAGGTCGAACTACTTCATATCGCGTTCAATTACGACACATAAGGGGAAGTGACGCGGAAGTTTCAGTCATTCTCTCATTTTGCGCAGGGGTGTTGTAATGAAAACCATACCGCTTGGATAGATGGGCACCTCTGAAATTACCCATAAGCCAGTTCACCTAGCATTGCAAGAAACAGGGAATTTTCCCTGTTTAAAAAATCGAAAGCTGTTGTTGTTGTTGCGGGATTCGTGCGTGTTTCTGCAACATCATCTGGACTCTTCTACGGATTCAACTGCAGCCTGACTCTCACTTCCTACTTCCTCAGCAGGGTCAGTGTTTTACTCTGTTTATTTGCCAACCGGCTGCAGAAAAAAGCTTGAATGTTGCTCTCTGATGTTCACATCGTTTTGTACAGTTTGCATTTGTCACACACGAGGTGAAAGGTTAAGCGGACTAAGAAATATTGCGGAGCGTCTACTGCGGGAGATACCCGAGATAAAAATACCCATGTGGGTAATTCAATGCACATATAGCTTGGACATTTTCTAGCAAAATTTTCAAGACAATTGGCAGTCCGCCGTAAGTTATAGTCATCATGATCGATGGTCAATTTTTCAACACTTTGTTTGCAAATGCAGCTACATGCACGCTGTGCACCTGACGATCTAAACTTACGTGCACCGTGGAAAAAATACATGCATTTGTGCATGTGTGCAATGCTAATTTCGAGCCTTGCATTTGTCGGTCAAATTTGACGTACAACCATGTTGGTTCGGACGATTGTTGCCCGAGTAGAAATCTCGACAAGTAGAACAGTAAATTTTTGTCACAGTTACACTGTCCTCTGCTACTTCTGCTTTTATGCTGGGAAGTCCCCACTTTTGAACTGTTGTCACCTTCACCATTGCGAATAAAAACACGGTGTAACTGTCAGCCATTTTACGGAAAGCACGCGGTGTAGTGATAATTCTTCACGCATTCGGGTCGGCTGCGAGTTTACCACTTAGAACATTAGGTTGTGGATACATTTGCCGAAAACATCCGCGTATAAGGGATTCAATATAATGATCTCGTGAAATCTCTTTAAGTCTCCTAGCGAAATCGTGTTCAGGAAACATCCCAGTGACGGAGAATATATGCTCGACGGTTCGAGGTTTATCAAAACTAGAACAACAACAACACGCGACGGCAAAAATATTGCCGACCAAAACTAGAGATATGTCGGCAATTACGACGGCTTTTGCTGAATGCCGTCGCTAATTACGAGGGCTGTTTCACCCACCGACTGTTAATACGAGTTTATCTCTTGGATTTTATTCACTCCATTTATGATTCCTGAATTGACAGTTTGTCCATTTTAGTTTTATAATCTCGCAGCCAAAATTACTCCGATTAATTTATTACAACTCCGTTCACGGAACTTTACAACAACAACAACACGTGTGTTGGTGTGACACGTGCGTAGGTGCGAGAAAATTACGGTTAACTTGCCTAAATCCTTCCTACATTTTCGAGAATATACAGCAGGATTAAGCTATTAATGTTGGTAATATCTCATATAAAGTTCTATCATTCTCCCTTGGCAAACTTTTAGAAGTCGCTTTCACTCAACGACGAATTTGGAAAGTATGCAGTGAGCGAGCAGTGAGGGAAGATGATCCGATCTTGTGCCGGAGGTCGACAACCAATATATTCCTCTGACTACCTTCGATACTGCTGTTTCGTGTACTTCCCGTTTTGATTCCGGTGTGATGCGTCGAAACTGCGGGGGAAGATGGAAAAAAAATAATCTGCACTGTCTGAGCGGAGGTCGACGTGCAATATTTTCGGGCCGATACTTTCTGACTATCACCGAGAAATTGTCACTACTAGATGTATAGACTCAAGACGACTCTCACGTCGCAGCGTGGGTATTCCGAGGAATATTTCAGAATCGATTTACTGACGAACGTGAAGTCGGAAACGGAAATGTCCGAAGACTGATTTTCGGCTGAATTTGGAAATCCCCTTTTGGTGCGAGTCGACGTCTGTTTTTTCGCCATTCTTTGCTTGAATTACATGTTCTAGCTTTTACCGGAATTGAGTTTTCAGTTCAAAAATTGAATATTTTCCTTAGTAAACATATAAACTTCAGTTTTTTACGGCATGAATTGAGTTTTTAGCTCAATTTTGCCACCGAATACCGGTGGCAAAACACGACCTGTATGAAACCCTGATACGCGGTATTCAACCTATAACCTGTTAAATATGATCCTCCTCCTCCGTCACCCTAGCCACATATATATGCAACTCAGTGTATGTAGCCACGACTGAGTTGCACATCGTTACTAGGACAGACATCAGTAGCATCCTTTTCTTTGTGGCCAAACATGACAAAATGTATATGGCATTTAACGGGTTGTAAACATGTCAAATATACTTCTCTCCCCCGACACAAAGTATCTGGCTCATTCCTGCAGTGCAAGTACACGAAAATAGCACCAAATCATGTCACTATCTTCATATCACGTTCAACGCTCAAATGCGCACGCACCGCTAATAACACGAACACTTATTGGTATGTCGTAAACAAGGCGGCGTCATCAGCTAGAGGGTCAACTATACCCAGTCATCCAAGTGAAAAGTAACAGTGTAACACAACTTTAGACCTGACCATTGTAAATATTCAACGAATAAGGGTATAGTGTTCCGGCATACTGGTATACACACAACGAGGAAGTCATCTTCACACAATTATTATTTTTATTTATTTTCCGGAAGGCTATTGATGGACATTGTGCTGTTCGTTGATTAGACAGAACGAACTTCATGGAGAAGTTGAGACATGATCGCATATTCCAGTGTTTCAAATGTAAACATGGTCAATACTTAAGGCTTAATTCTGAAGATGTGATCGTGGGAACGGGGGTACTCCACCGGAAAATTTTGGAATTTCAGGCGGTTCTCTTCACATATCTGACCCATTTCAAGGCACGTCAGTTACAATTATAGGGGGGGGGGGGGCAAAGTAGTCCTTGGCCCCTCCTCTTTTCATATTGGGGGGGCCGGGGCCCCACTGGCCTCCCCCCCCCCCTTCCCGGCTCCCGGCCTGTGTCATGTTTGGCCACAAAGAAAAGGACACTACTTATGCGTGTCCAACGATGTGCAACTCAGTCGTGGCTACATACACCGAGTTGCATATATGTGGCTACCGTTGCCCCTCCCAGACCTAGCTAAATAATATATAGCCCTCACGAGTATGAGGGCTATAGGTCGGCCCCAGTCACCTCCAGCGAGGGTTTTAGATAACTTTATTACGAATCACCCACCTCTGAAACTGCCGTACCTCTAATCTCTATCTCCTCCTGCGCACTATTTTAAAATCTTGCGCACTATTGTGAAATAGTGACGGATATATCGCCGTCTGAATTTTCCAGTCGAAAACTTCAACTCTCTACGCGCCATGTTGTTGACGTCACGGTATATGTATGCTGGGCCGTTTGCAATTGAACATGGCGCGTATATAGTGGAAGTTGTCGACTGGAAAATTCAGACGGCAAGCCTGGAAATAACGGGCCGGTCACGGACAATGTCCGACACCGAATGAAGCTTTGACGGGCACAAATCACTCGGACCTGGTCGTTTTATTCACGTGCCATTTTATACTGGAAAATTTAATCAGTCGCAGCAGCTTTTCACTGTTTTTGAGCAGGGAAGTTCAAGCTATTTCAAAGCTGGAAAAAAAAAACACACTTTTATTCGTTAAACTGGCAATGACAATTGTCCTGCATGGCTGGTCAAAGTCTCCTGCTCGACCACGCTGCCATTATCGCCGAACGCCATGTTCACATTATTGCTGACGTCATCATTATTGAGGGGAAATCCCTGAACTGGGATTCCCTCTGACAGGATCGTTCTGGCGCACATGCCAAATTGTTGCAGCAAACGATGCTGATCCGATATTTTACAGCTAGCTGCCACTCGAAACAGAACAAAACTGGTACACTAGACATTGATGTACAAAATGTAAGAAGCTGCAATTACTGTTGAACTGCAAAACTGCGGACAAACAAGTTTAGACTCAGAAATTGACCTGCAACAACAACAACAACAACGTCGCATCTGACGATCACTTCTCATTTCCAAGGCCCTTCCAAGGTTATAAAATGAACAATCTTGGGTGGTTGATTCTCCTAATTATAATTGAGAGGCATAGATTTATTTGCTTGGATTTTCAACAGAATACCTTTGGTTTTGGGGGTTTTTTCTAAGAAATATTGAAGGTATCATTTTGTTTGTGTCTTCATTTTGGGTGCATGCCCATACATTTTACATAACTAAGCGCAGCTAGATAATGCGGTGGATATCCTTGGAGGTACTATAAAGTTGTTGAGAAGCAATTTTGATGGGTTTTTTTCTTTTCAGCCAAAGCAAATCTTGCGTACATAAATTTGACAAAGTGAATCATTCTGGCAAATTTAATTCATTTTAGCTAATAATAATTCTAAGCAACTATTCCTGATCATACAGTTGTAAGCTGTGTTGATAGTGCATGTAGTAGGTTATACCTTTTGTAGTGCTGATTACGAAATAGGCCGCTGAGGCCCGATATTTTTGTCAGGCATCCCATTCCAAATGTCAGGTACCATTAAGTTATTGATGCCTGCCAAAGTGTCAGGCACCAGTGAAAAAATTATTTTCAGGCTTGAGACGGCGATATATTCGTGACTATTTCACAATAGTGCGCAAGATTTTAAAATAGTGTGTAGGAGGGGATGGAAATTAGATATACGGCAGTTTCAGAGGTGGATGATTCGTAATAAAATTATCTAAAACCCTCGCTGGAGGCGACTTGGGCCGACCTATACTCGTGAGGGCTATATATTATTTAGCTATCCCTGCCCACACCTGCACAGTGACCATGTTACCCCGATCGTTGCTTTTATATGTTGTGCTTTATGCCTAGGCCTTTCTCCCTACTCCCCCGAGGTTGGTTTTTTTTTCTTCTTCCTTTACAAATATGGGCAGCACACACCGACACACACATACATCGGATGGTAGAAATTATGTTTCGGTATGTTACTAAATTGTTATAACTGAGGCTAGATTTTTAGCCAACACCCCGTCCCCGTTGCCCCACAAATAACAGCAAAATGCGATATGTGTTAACACTGACATCGCTGTATTCGGACACGATCAATTTGTTACAAAGATAAGCGATTAGCCGCCATACTGCCCCAGTTGGACAAACCATGTGGTCCACAACCACGCGGTACTTGGGTTCCGACACGCTCGCCTTGTTGTGCATCTTCTTTGCACACACGAAAGCTAAAATTGACAACATTCAAATCCTGGAATACTATTTATAATTTTAATGAACATTTCAAGGGGAAATCTCACCTAAAGAAGCAAAAACTCCCCTCCTCTTCCACTCTCCACAAAATTTCACCACCTCCCTTCTCAGAGATCTACGCCTTACTTTTCGCGCGGCTCATTGCCAATGTGCACACGGCACCTACGTTCCTACATACGTCACTGGCAAGCCTTGGCCTAATTCTGTAGACAAGAGGGTTCATAGAAGGGGACTCGAAAAGTGAATCTCGACAACAAGTAAACCAGTGTAAAAAAAATTGGGAATAATTTTACACCGTAGAATTCATGTCTCAGTGTACAAACAAACATAGTTGCTTTTGCATAATTTAATTTAGTTCAATTTTGTTGTGAGACACAGAGCATGGAGGTATAAATCAAATTTGATTTATACCTCCATGCACAGAGTAACAACCCCACACAAACTCCCAGCAGGAATTCTCCCGATTCCTTGTATATTTCCAAAATTAATTGTGCGAATTTTACTTGGGGCTTCTTTTACAAAGTAATGGTCAGTTCAATCAGAATATTATAATATCTAGCTTCCAGGGCAAATAAAAGTCATGTATGTTATGAAACAAGCCACTACTTTAGACCTAAGCCCAGATATTGTATTTAAACGTTTTGACATTATTATTTAATTTGTATATTGCTCTGAAATAAATTATTATTATTCCTACGAAGTAGGCTACAGATCGCAAATTGTCCGGTAATGAGTCAGTGAGTCCATACGAATCCTTTCGTCGGCAAAATAAGGAGAACCATTGACATTAGAACCTTTATTTTTGGCATGAACGTGCATTAGGGCATTGTTACCAGCAAGTTCTGAGCTGACCGAATTCTGATGAAAATTTGATTTATAATTATTTTTTTTATTATTTATTGATAGCTCAGCGAGTGCACTGTCATGCCCATTGGGAACCCTTGGCTGTATGTTTCACTGTATATATAACACAGTACAAAACGTGATGGGATAATGAAATAGGAAATGCTAATTTTCCATCATTTGTTAGTGCATTTATCTACACTGCTATTACCAGGCAACTTGCCATTCTTAATACACACAATTCAGTATATTGTTATAGATATATGTAAACTGTGGCCTTTAACGTGTATCCTATTTCACATCCAAACATTTCATCACAGACCAAATCATGCAGGCTTCAAGTTTAGGTCAAATTGCCTGATGATGAAATATCCTACATCAACCAATTAAGTCAGCCTGAAGCAATAACCCAGCAGAACATAGAAAGATCTGGTATCATCCTTCAGATTAGCCTGTGAGCAACAATGATAAAATTTACTGAGGGTGAAACAAAGCTGTCCTGCAAGCCACCCAAGGAATTTATCAGCTTGTGTTGGGACATTTTGTTGGTATCATGTAAGTTGTTTAGTAGTTTACTCATTCAAATCTCCATACCATATTTTCTGTTATTCAACAGACAAATTTCTTTACTGGTTTTAATTGTTTAAGTTTTACTGGGTTTCAACTGCTACAGATAGTAACATAGTACTGATACTGTAGAAATGGGTAGTGTGAATTTAATTATTCCATGTTTAGTACAATTTGTTCACATGAATGGTGGAATGTCTGGACTCTCAAATGAAAGTGTGTTATACATGTATAACTCAAGCATGTTAGGTTTGAGGAACAAACATAGTTGCAATTAAGATATAACCAAAGAAATTTCATGACAATTATTGAATCTAAGTAGGCCCCTACCTAACAAAATTAGCTTAATAAAAAAGGCCTTCCTGACGTAAATTGTTTTCTTTTGAGAGAGAATGGTATTTTCTGGGTTAAGAATTTTCTGTATAAAGATAGGTTGTTCAAGGAGGCTTTGTTTTGCCAAGAGCTCAGTGCCTGTCCTAATGCCTACCTTACTTCGTAGGTCCTGTGACGCAGTCACACTGCCATGTTATTATTCCTACGAAGTAGGCTACAGATCGCAAATTGTCCGGTAATGAGTGAGTCAGTCAGTCCATCCGAATCCTTTCGTCGGCAAAATAAGGAGAACCGTTGACATTAGAACCTTGATTTTTGGCATAAACGTGCATTAGGGCATTGTTACCAGCAAGTTCTGAGCTGACCCAATTCTGATGAAAATTTGATTTATAATTATTTTTTTATATTATTTATTGATGGCTCAGGGAGTGCACTGTCATGCCCATAGGAACCCTTGGCTGTATGTTTTACTGTATATATAACACAGTACAAAACCTGGTGGGATATGCCATCCGTAATTGTTTTGAGAGCTAGAGGTCACAGCAGTGTAGCTGGGTCACCCCCAATAGGCATATAAACAGATCAGAACTAACAGCCTGATAGGCTTGGTATTCGAGAATGCAGTTAATACTGACATGTTGTAATAATTAAATTGTTCTTAGAGGTCAGAGCAGGGGAGACAAAAATAAACAGATCTGTCTGGGAGTTAAGATAACAACGTGATGTAAGAGATGCTATTTATTCGTCTTTGTACCGGTCATGCTCAGGAGAATGACATAGAATCATTATTATCTTGTGCCGAGAAGGTGTTGGTCTTGAGTTGAATTACCGTAAACTACATAAATGCTACCTTTCTACTATAGGACTATATATAAGAATTTGTTGTATTGTTGGGAAAATAATGCGATTCAAAAAGTTGTTTTGGTCCTGGACAAGGGTACTGAAAACCATTAAAGAGATGTAAATGTATTTTCACACGTAAAGCCTGAAATCAACTGAACTTTTTATTATTCAATCTGTTTCCTTTAGTTAAAAAATTGTAAAATTAAATCGGCGATCGTTATTTATTTTTGGAATGAAGGCGCATCAGGAGACTGTTACTAACAAGTTCTGAGCTGACCTACTTTTGATGAAAATTTCTAGTGATTTTTGATGAAAATCACTGGTGATTCTGACTTGGGCAGTGCCCATCTTAATATAGGCAGGATTTCAACTGGGGGTGGGGATTTCCAAGAGTTCAGTTCGCGTCGGAGTCCTAATGCATACCCTACTTCGTAGGTCCTGTGACGTTAGTCACACTGCTCATGTTATTATGGAAAGGTCCATCTAAAATTATGTTACACTGTTTTTGTTGTTCAACATTCAAATCCTGGAATTCAACCATGCAGGCTGAGATCGGCGAATTGGGGAGAACCTATAATTTCTTCCCATTTTACCCCCCATCTTTAATTTATAGGGCATACTTGGAGCAGACTGGTGAATCTTCATCATGACAACTGGGTCAGTTACAAACACTACAAAATGTAAGTATATCTGGGTGAATCAGTCATGTAAACACAATTAGACATGCGAGCACTATTAGCTTCATTTAAAAAAAACACAGACACACACGCGCGCACACCCCCGCTCTTTCTAGCTTCCAGGAAAAATGGAATGACACAATAATACATAAAGTTGACAAATATTCCACGTCAGGAGGCTAGCTACAGAAACAAAAAAATATAGAGTCATTCTACCATTGTGGTGTATAGTTAATTGCAAGAGCAGGGGAAGTACCTTTACAGGATATTTGCTCGATACATTATTTCCTTATATATTATGAAAAAATGATAAAAAAGACAAATTTTAATAACTTTGTTGTAATTATATAGACGTTATTATGACTTGTCCCCAGGTCAGTTGTGCTGTCTACATATGGATTATAATCAGTTAATTTGCGATATTTCCTGTGAGAAAATGTGACAGAGCGTAAGACTTGAATATTCATTAAAAAAATCACTTTAACCATTTAAGTTCTTGAGAAAGAGCACTTGGTTACCAGTTGCTCATCCTCGCGAGGCAGTGTATCGATCGATCTGTTAGGATCGACACACTGGCTTGGTTAGTTACCAAGCAAAGCAAAAAGCAAAAACCGCAGGCTTGAGATACCGACATGCTATAATTCAAAACAAGCGCGGGGGATGAAATGCACGAGATTGTATAATAGAGGCATCGACTCGAGAACTCATTCGAATCACCAAAAAAATGTCCAGTATAAACCCTCTGCGAGAATTTAGGATTTCCTGGGCTTGTGAAGATACAAGTTGCTATGATAATCATAGTGATAAAAGTGATATCAATTAACTTGTAAACATAATGTTTATGAAATTCAAAAGAATCGGATGTGTATCTTAGCAAAGAAAATATACCATTATTTGTCTACCTAATTTATCTCTAGATAGTTCAGTGTGTGACATCATCTAAGCTCATTTGCATACCAACTTTGTACCAGACCCAAAAGTCTTTGAAGTACAATATCTCAGCGGCCAGCAGGAAAATTTTCATGAAATAAATTTTCAAATTTTCAGAAAAAAAAATGACAACAGATCTCTCACCCATAAGTTTTAATTTTCCATTTGGGTTCCCCATTAATTTAAACCGTATATATTATGAGAATATATGTATATTTTTGCATGAAGTGTAAAAGCTCATAGGCCTCTCTTTTCTTAACTCGAAGTTTGATATATTTACCGATAAAAGGGCGATAATGAAGGAATAAGTTGCATTATTAAGTGTAAATTGTCTCCCTTCGTCCGTAAGAATATCAACGAACCATGCAGACCCATCCAAAGTCCTCACTCCCATGTGTACCCTTATATAGGTCTCATTTCCTCGGAGTATTACTGTATTAGAGGTATGTCGAGACAAAGTATACGGAAAAAATTACGTACCAGATATTGACCACAAATAATGTTAAAACACCACTAAATACCATAAATAACATTGTTTGATAAACAAGTTTGTTAGTTTGCACAGAGACCATGTACGTTCAATGGTATGCACTAAAATTATTACGAAACAATATTGTTCCTCTCTTTCCCTAAATCAAACAACTTCGCGCCTAACGCCCTCCCCCCTCAAACGCCCAAAAGTTTTTAACTTGAACAAGGAACTGTTTGCGAAATTCCCCTCCCAAGAAGCTCCAAGAAGAGTATTAAAAATTACCCGGAATTACCACAAAGTTCCCACAAAGTAGTAAGCACAAACGATGCTAAAATTCCAGAAAACCAGAAATTATAAATATAACAGTTTTATGTAAAACTTTTATCATATGTTCCAAAACAATTAGAGTGTACCCGCTTTTTGCCAGAAAAAAACAAACTATCTTTTCCTGCCCATTTCCGTCATTTTTTTGTGTGAATAATTCTGTTCAAAATCCCCCCCCCCCCCACAACAAAGTATTATACAGCGCCCAGAAATAAGTACCGTACCACGAGCTACCAACCAGTGAATACAACCGATGTTTAAACTCGACAAAACACAATAAATTATTAAATAACATAGTTTGATACACAATTTCGATCAATTTTACCAAAGTACACCTAGTAATAAATTTTCTAAATCTTTCCTTCAATCTTCTACTCTCCTTCATAGTGTTGTGATTTCGCTTAATCTCCTTGAGCGTTTGGTCTCATTTTACGTTTTTGCATTTTTCATGTTTTTGGCGCTCTGCTGTGGTTAGGGATAGAGGTAATAGGAGTTCAATTGTCTATTGTCTTTCCACCCACTTTCAGCCTTGAAGTATTGAGTAGTTAGTCGCGAAATTTCTGGGTATATTTGACTGGGTCGAGGGGTTGTGATTTCGCTTATCTCCTGGAGCCTTTAGTGTTCTCATTTTACTTTTTTGCCTGTTTGTCGCTGTTATATTGTTACGAATAGAGTTGACAGGAGTTTGTTTATTTCTTTCCACCCTCTTTCAGTCTTAGAGTGTAGGCCTAAGTCGCGAGTATTCGTGGGGTCGATGGATTGAGGCTTTAATATGGTCGAAATGTGCTGAGTTGACCGTTGACCTTGAACCTTGAATCTGGGGTGAACCTTGAATCTGGAGTGGACTTGGTGCACGGATCTCTGGAGGTCACTTCCGGTCACGTGACTGCAAAAATGGAATGCCGAAAAAAAAATGCGGGAACAAGGACACCTAAATGACTCTGGTTGGGCCATAATGGGTCTACATAGGTTGTTTAGGGCCTCGACTTGAAGTGCTCGCCGAGGGAATTTCGGGTCACGTGACTGACCAATGGATGCAAAAATTAGATTCCGAAAACGGATTTTTAAGAACATGTCGCCAGGGATGACGGATTTTACACCCACGTTCTTGTAAAATGGCGCGGAGCGTACCGGGCTTACGCTGTAGCAATATATAGACTAAGAGTGGGATGGTGATATATGCGCATGTGCAGTCGAGGTGTGGGTTGGGATCTTTGGGTCACGTGACTATGTTGATAACGGATCATGGAGTGCAGTTTGTGTTCGAGACCCGCTGGTACGTGTGTGAAAGTTTGCCAGTTACTTGCCGAAGGCTGTGGTTTTCTTCGAAAAAAATCTCCTCCCCTCCCCCACTTGTCACGCCAGCCAATCAGATTAGTCACTCAGAATTCAGACTGTTGATTGGTTACTCACTCCACCGTCAATCAGAAATGCCCTCAACATGCAATATATAGGCGTGGATCACGAGGTACTCTTCTCAGAACGGTATGAAAGTCGACCCGTTCATTTGTGGGCACCAAAGCCATTGACGCTCACCATTTTAGGACGAAGGAGAATCTCGTGCGACCTTTTCTCAGCCAGATCCCTGATCCAGATCATCCCCCGCGTGTATGATAAGCGTATCGACATCATCCAAGACATTGGGGTTGTGTGCGATGGTGACTGGACACACTCCCAGCCGACTGTCATCTGGCTGTTTTGTAGTGGTTGAAGACAATTCAAACCGGTTTTGAGTGGCGAACTGAACAGCAACTTCATTCACCTGTGTCACGATACGTACACCCGCCGCTGACCCTTCTTGGCTCATTTGACTCACGATGTATTCCACCCTGAACATGATATTCTGGGTGTGAACTGACATAGCCCAGTCAATGTATATACGTTGTAGCTTGACCCAGGGGCCCGCATCAGTCCTCACCATGAAGTACAGGGAGGGAGGTGTTGAACAACTCGTATTATAGTCTCCAGAGACCTGGAGTGTATGGTGAAGTGAACAGCCTCTATGGGGCCGTCATGTACCCCAGGTAACCCCTGCAACGTCTACGTGCAAATCATATTACAAGTTATCAAGTGCTGACCAATAAAATCAAGGGCAAGGCCGACAAATCGTACCTTCCCAACTGGGGCGATGGGCACTTTGTCATCACACGCCGCCTTCGCCCTCAACCCACGATGTATCAACTTTAAGATCTCCAAAGGAAACCCCTGGAAGTCACGCTTTACGACGTGGAGTTACAGACCACGGAGACAACGCTGGAAGACTACTACACCATGGAACAGATCCTGGAAATCGAACGTTACAAAGGCAAGTCTTATCACTTCGCAAGGTGGCAATGCTGGCCGAGTTCATTTAATTCGTGGGTCCTCGCCAATCGGATGAAACTGATACTGACTCTCCACATGAGTCGGACTTCAGTTTAGTCTCAGACGATGGGATTCTACGACGTGGTGACCGTCATCTCGCTACTCAACCAACGTAGAAATTCTCCGTTGGGTACGCTAACAACCGACCTGGTCATCCCCGAGCGGCTGCCCTCCCGACTCTCAGCCGTTACCAGGCAGAGACAAAGTCTATCATTGTAACTCTTACACCTTGGACTCAGCCAAGTAGAACGCCTCCATCACATTCTTCAAACCCTGCAATCTCTGTACCCGATCCCGGTGAAGTCGTTGAACACGCACGATGAAGAGATGCGCCAGATTTTTCCACGCAGAGCGACTGACAAAATGAATGAATGAATCTTTATTTAAACTTGATAATTCCATAAGCCATGACTTGTTTACATGAAAGTTGAGTATAAATTGACTGTGGGAAAGTGCAACGATACAATCAGGCGCTCAGACTGCTTGACGTTCATGAACCGACGCAAGGCTCCCTCTGTCCTACCCAACCACGCCGATCTTAGCAGACACCCCCCCAACTGACCTCACCATTAGCTTCAGCCAAACAGTGGGTCGAAGACGAAGTTTTCAAGACTGTAGCAGCCTCGTTCAAGAAAAAGGCCGAATTGGTGCTGCAGTGGGTGAAAGACAATCCAGACATGAACTGGAATGATAAAGGTGAACTTCTCGTTCAGAACCACATTATACCGGTACCCACATCACAGATTTGCTGAATGTCACGCTTCAAATTCCCAAAGCTGGGAGGTATTTGCCCGATATGAATGTGCCAGAGGAATTGGAGTGGAATTCCCAGCGCTGGGCCTGGATGCGGCGGCAGATAAGCAACAACCAGAATCGGCGTCCGAATGGGCACCTGAGTCACCGCTCATACATACATGTATGGAAAAGCCAAGGTCTTCATTGGGGATGGCTCCAGTGTCCTCGAAGGTTCTACGGTGTTTCCGACTCTACGTTTCAGCAGTGGACATTTCGCCCAGCGACAAACTCATCAGTGACTTGACCATCACGTAACACTAGTCTATCGTACGTCCGAATAGCCAACAAATCTCAGATGACAGCGCCTTCGTTCTACCGGGATATCTCCTGGCGTATGAGAAAAAGAGCTTTACGGTCGATCTCATGGGTCATTTGAAAGCGGATTGTTCATGCAGTTAAACGGAACATAATTACCGCTTGAAAAAGGGAACATATCCAAATCCGACTTATACGGGAATTACTGATCTTATGCGCGCCAGACTGTTAGATCCACATCCACGACGCAGTGATGTAAGTCCGTCAAGTGAAACCTAATCCCGCAGTACAGTTGGGCCACCTCAAAGCCTTGGTGAAGAAACCAGCCCCATACCCCATCGGACGTGTACAATATTTTTCCTTAGTCCTCAGGGAATATGAGAACCAACAAACAAAATTTGTTTCTGGGAGGACTTCCCAAGCGACTGAACACCGAAGACCTACTGCTATAATACCGAACTTTGGACGGGGTAATTGCATCCGGAGTTACCAGAACCTGTTTGCGGCGACAGGTCATCCAAGTCGCCACATAGACAGGTACAATAAAAACGTACCTGAGATACAACACATATCACGAATCGTTAGATTCTTGGTATGTGCTTTAGAATAGGTTAACCAGAAGACTATACCGTGAAGTCATGTGGCTCTGTCAGTATGTCGGCCCCTCTTCCAACTTCCCTTATATGTGTTGTCATTTTTACCTGTATATGGCGAGATTCTGCTGGTGGACGTTTCGTCCTCGAGGCCCGCCCCCTGTACAGACCTTTTGGTCTTTCATATATGTTGGCATTGTGGGAAGTTGATGCTGGATCAACATCGGACCTTTTACAGACTAGTCTTTTGCGTTAAATGCCGTCATTTTCATCTGACGACGATACAGCTCACCAATCCCCAGTGTACGAGTTGTCACAGCGACACAGCTCACCAATTACCAATATATGAGTTGTTAGAGCATTTTCATCATAGCTCTCTAGATTTGTATCTGATACCGCTTATGCCGGTGTGGAGGCTAAGAATGTCCGGTGGCTACCAGTGTCCGGCCTCTATCTTCTAACCCAGCTTGGACATTTTTCTCCACACTTGGGGCAAGTGTCCGTCCTTGGTTGCAATGGAAAAGGATAAGAAAAGGAACACTAATCACCAGGACATTCTTGTCCATCACACCGGTTCTAGGGGCCGTGTGGTCATGTCATCCAAGTTGCCACATGAACAGGTACAATAAAAGCGTACCTGAGATACAATGCATATCACGAATCGTTAGATTCTTGGTATGTACTTTAGAATAGGTTAACCAGAAGACTATACTGTGAAGTCATGTGGCTCTGTCAGTATGTCGGCATCTCTTCCCACTTCCCTTACATGTGTTGTAATATAAACCAGGACGAAGAGAACCGCATCATTTGGCCGCATCAGTCGGAAGACTTCGCTAGCGGGTACACGTTGTTGTGCTTCTAACTGATCACGTTCATAGAGAACGATCATCAGCTGAACTTCGCAAAGCAATGCAACTCACGGTTGGGATTCCACTTTCAACGAGCCCTGCGGGACACCGCCAATGTGATTCGCTACGCCAAATTTGAATTCGTCATTCAAGTGCATAGGACGCGCAATGTCCCCTGTGATTTTGGCACCTAACATGGACACAGACCAGAGCGCGAACGAACTCGGGGGTGACCCATGGAGACGCACCGTCTTTGAAGGAGATGTGTTCTGGTGTTGGACCGGAGAGTGCTGCCTGATTTGCCTAAACCATCGTTGCCACGGATACCCTATGCTCACTAATGTACAGATGTTTGACGAGTACCCCAAAGCGAAAACACGGTGCGCGTTGTATGACTTTATGAAGCCCCGTTCTGAGCTTAAGTTATCACGTGGTTGTTGTTTTTTAATTTAATGATAAGATCTCACCATCAACATTTCTTTTGTGTTTTACTTCAATATGTCTTTGGTACAGTAGGTACGAAATGGAGTCAGGAGAGGAACTCGCGCCCGCTGAATAGCACTTATGGCGGCCATCCTCACTCAATTCATCATTTCGACCAAACTAATTACAAGAGTGTATAGTTCATTGGCCAGGTCGAACAAGGGGAAATTCCATAAGATGTTCAAATATGTTGAGCCTGTGGATCACCAGCTAGGGTAATCCCAGCGGTTAGGTTGTTTACACCGATTGGAATCTGTCGTACTATCCACGTCATCTAGCGCAATTAACAGAGGCGTGCTGGCCCGTTTCAGCAGACACTACGCCAAGGTGTGGTTAGCAACGTGCCATCCATCGATCCTACCACCTCTCATTCCTCTTGAGACCGGATGATTCAGCACCTATGGACATCGAGTGAGTGAGTAAGATTTAATGCGTTTTCAACATTTTTTCAGTCATATCACAACGATGCCTACATTTGCTAGAACACGAGAGTGTCCACAGTTCCTATTATCCTGGACACTGATCAGCCCAGCCAGTACAGCACCCGGTCACCCATCGCCTTCTATTAGATATCTACAATTTCCGCCAGTTCGATCACCCGTCTACCCAGATACACCGAAGCAATTTTGAGGATCAAGCCACCGCCTTTAACCTGAATCTAGCCATAAAGACACATAGCAACTGCGGTATTACTACCCAAGCGCTAACATCCAAGTGCTCGATCAACCCTTCACCTAAATTACGGGTCGCGCCTCGTTGGGGAAGGTTGTGGTCCAGATCGATACATTGGATCCTTCGGCATGGACGTGAGAACAGCGCTCTAAGCCCCAACAGGCGGTAGGGAGGGCGACCAATGTGACGTTATTCGTCACTAAACTAACAAATTGCCCTTTGACAGCAATGGCGCTTGAATGGTCTCTCACATGAGACACCCAATAAACATACCCATGGCGCCTCTCCCGCTTGGGATTGATTTACAATGGGGATAATAAAATGGTTGACATGCTAATCCTATGGTGTTGTTGCTGTTGTTGTTGTTGTTGTTGTTGTTGTCCTCTCATTGAAGTAGCCAATCAGAATAGAGCTAAGCACGGGCCACATCTCTAGGGCTACATATCGGTAAACATCTCTGTACAAACAATTTATTTAATACGCTTTTAAGTACGCTGATAAACTTTTTGGGGAATTATACTTTCTTCATAATCGCTCTCATCATCTGAAAAGTATTTCCTACTACGTCGTCCCATTCCATTCAAATTTCTAATCTGGTCATCCTGTTTGAACCAGAGTGGAGTCGTCTGTGTATATAGTCCGTCTCCAGCCTGTATAGCTTCTTCAGACTCCTTCGGGTTACTAGTTGTCGGTGTACAAGCGTCTCGTCCGAGTACGCTTTTCTTTAATCCTCTACTTACATACGTGGATAGTTTAAGGTCGATACATAAATGTCCATAAGATGAAGACATGGTGGCATACGTTTTCATAAAGTAATCGAGCTGTCGCGTGTAAACACGACTTCCTAGCAATATAATCTATTGCTGTCGATGGTATTATTGAAAAGAACAACATATTGAGAATTCAATCCTATATCTCTAGAGGCCTTGTCTTGATCGAACAAGTTCTGTACTATATAAGTGTCCATTAAATCAAGTGTCTTGCGCCGGGATCAAAATAGTCATCATATCTGAAATGTAACGGTATACCATTCACGAACTCTATGCCGGGTACTCCCAGAATCATAGGCTGAAATACTGGCTCGCATTTGCTAGAGCAATAGACATTTCTTTGCTGGCTAGGTTTCACATATCTCTCGAGTCTTCGTAGTAACTTGCCTATCCATATGGTTTTCCACTTCCCGTAGGTCCAGCGATTTTCATCGTAAATGTACAGTGTAAAGGTTTATTAGCTTCTGTTAGAATTGATTTCTCGACATTGTTGTTTAAATTCCTTTCTCGATTATTTGATATTATGTCACCATCTCTTGTCGTGTTGGTATCTGTTTCACAACATCTGAATAATTGGATTATTAGACTAAGACCATGAGCCAATGGTAAATTGTCTGCTCTCGATAACTTCTTAGAGCACAGGGTACATAGTTTGGACATGGTATATCTGAAAATTATAAAACGCGTCACCAGCATTACTTTCATTGAAAATGGTGTAATTTGGAAACGGGTGATCCCACTGAGCATGTAGGGATTGACGCGGAGATGACAACAAAATATATAGTCAATTACCAACTACAATACTTCTATATCTTTGAACCGGAAGTTGAGGAAGAATGATTCCGCTTTCTTTCAACTGTTGGTGGTGGACTTGATCGCCGGCTTCCTGATGTTGTCTATGAAGTCCTGATTTGGCCCGTTCAACTACTTGTTGCGTTGGAGATATGGGTGTAATTCTCCCCATGTTAATCCCTTTTGCATGTAGATTATTAGTTGAATCCTTCATAAAAAATTATCCTGTGAGGATTTAGGATGATTTGAATGTTGACCTTGTCTTCTTCCCCATTGTGATTAGCCTCTTGCCTCGCGAAAGCTTTAGCACGGTCTACATATAAAGCTATCCACTTACCCACATCTCAAACGTAATCCACTCTTCACATCATGGTACAGGTTTAGTAGTAACGATGAGACGCGTTCAACTATGAACTATGAACGATGCGACGCGTTCAACTACGCGTTCAACACTATACTACAATCCCTCATCAGGACTTTATTGACCGTCTAAGTTCATTAATAGTATCTGTATTCAAGAAAACTGATCGTAGATATATTAATGTCGGAAGCCATAAAGCATTCTTCAGCTCTACTACATACAAGAGATATCATTCATGGGATGTTACTTTGTTTATAAAGGTGCTTGAATTTCTCATTAAAAATATATATGTGAAATTTGGCAACACAATATATCAACAGCATATAGGTATTCCAATGGGTAGTAATTGTGCACCTCTGTTGGCTGACCTATATCTGTTATCTTATGAATATGACTATATGCAGGCGCTTTCAAAAACCGATCGATTCGAAGCCCTTTCCTTCTCATTCACCAAACGCTATTAGACGATCTTCTCGCTGTGAATAATTGCTATATAAATGACGCAGTGAAGGATATATATCCACCTTTACTGGATTTGACGGTAATTACAGACAGCCCTTCAGGCACATAATATTTATACCTATATCTCTATAAAAATGAAGCTGGCCTTCTCTCTCTTCGACTTTATGGCAAAAGAGATTATTACAATTATCCCTATCACTACAACTATCCCTTTCTGGACAGTAATATTCCAGTGGGACCTGCATATGGCGTATACATATCTCGCCTAGTAGCATTTGCTAGATCCTGTGTTAAATGTGACGAATTTAACCAACGTCACAAAATATTGTTGCAGAAACTTATAAAACAGGGCTATACCACCAAGCGCCTCCATTCAAAGTTTATCAAATTTGGCGATACATATCGCATGCTGATAGAAAAATACGAGCGTAGCGTGCAAGATCTATGGCGTTACGTTTCGTAACTTGTGTCCGAGTCCGCTCCCGAAAACATGTAAGACAGTTTCGTAGACAAATGCACGTCACGATACCAACATGTCTTAGAACATGTGAGACGCCCATATGTATACCATGGACAAACAAGTCTTACATACAGTCAGAAAGGTATTAATTATGTTTGTAGACAGATGTTTACCTATTCTATAAAGGAGCAATGATGCTACTGAGGAGCTAGGAAACAACAGTATTTAAAATGAGGATATGATAAAGATGAATCGGACGAAATAGCAAAGACGGACTACATTCCAGCAATGGAAAAGAGACAAAAATGTTATGATCATGTGATCAGTTGTCGTGAAATGAGAAATTATCTTCATTGCAAAACAGAGCAGATCAACTTCCAAATGAAAATAAAATTGACCAGATGGACGCTATTGTCGGAATATACGCAGTATCAACAGAAAAAATGAGATCTGGGGAATACAAGTCGAACAGTGATGATTCGGAAATTTGAATATATATATTTTTTTATTTGAGCATGGAAAGTAGTTAATTACTCACATACGCACTCGCTTACTTACTTGGTTACATACTCACTCTCTCACTCATTCACTCAATCACTCACTCCACTCAATTGTTGTAGTATACAAATACGAACGAAGTAGATTTATTGTGAATGAATTATGTTTGGA
The DNA here is from genome assembly GCA_036873755.1 of Hanleya hanleyi. NCBI lineage: Eukaryota > Metazoa > Mollusca > Polyplacophora > Lepidopleurida > Hanleyidae > Hanleya > Hanleya hanleyi. Next base: position 25,925 of record JAVTVY010045434.1, read on the forward strand.
GTTGCTTTCCTTTCTTTCCATACTAAGGGTGCGGTAGAGCACTGACTTTCATACGTTTGTAACAAACAAAAAAACCCACATACACACACTCGCAAGAAGGGTCCTAGGTACTAATAATATAGATATATAGGCACTGGTTTTAGCAGGATACTCTGAACTAATCACATGGATTGGAGCGATATGCAAGAGGCGGGAAAAATTGACAACGTCTGGCGACTAAGAAGCAACCGAATGACTCTGCAGGAAAGCATTCGTCTACACCTAACATTCAGACCCGGGAATTCGGTAGATTCTCGGATGTAGCCTTAGTATCTCAGCCGCGCTTTTATTGCAGCTGTTCATGTGGGAAAATTGAAGTATCCACAATGCCCCTAGCACCGGCTTAAGCGGATTTATATACGCTAGCTCGGGAGCTGTGATGACAGATCAGCTCAAACAACTCATCTCATGTCAATGGATGAGCGTCGTGGACGTCGGATGGAGTAAACGCATCAACATGGGGTAAAACAGGTAAATGAAAGAATACCCAGGAAAACTAACCTGTAATGCCCGACGTCGTACGGCTTAAATGTTCCATCAAAACAATAAACCTACATATATTTGTCGCGAGACATGTACAGAGGGTGGGCCTCGGGGACTAACAGTCCACCAGCAGAATCCTAACATATACAGGTAATGAAATGGAGCGGTATGCAACATGTGGGGAAAATTGACGACGTCTGGCGACAAAAAGCAACCAGGTGACTCTACAGGAAAGCATTCGTCGACACCTAACATTCAGATCCGAGAATTCCGTGAATTCTCCGATGTAGCCTTAGTATCTCAGCCGCGCTTTTATTGCAAAGACAATGAAGTATCCACACGGCCCCTAGCACCGGCTCAAGCGGAATTAGATAGGCTAGCTCGGGAGCTGTGATGGCAGATCAGCTCAAACAACTCATCTGATTCATAGCCACAGTTCTCAGTGGGATCTTTTGTAATATTCACAGAGACCTTTAGCCAGTGATGTAAGCCAGATTCACAGTGAGTGAGTGAGTATGATTCAACCTCGCTTACAACAATCTATGGTCATATCATGAGCCCTATTACTTTTTAACACATGAGAGCCCAACGGGTAGGGTCCAATTCGTTTACTTGTTCGATCCCAAGGGCAGGGTCCAATGACTTTTAATACCGGGAACCCAACTCTGACAAGCTACCAGAGGAGATGAGGCGCTCAAGTTCTTATCATGACCTGGAGTGTGCATAAAACCCCAGGTCAATCTCCGCGAGCTCCACATTGCCTATCCACAGATATCTATAGAGCAGGATAATCTCTACTATTCACAGCGATCTATATAGAAGAGTCATCAATAATATTCTCAGTTTATATCCAATGGTTCAACAGGGTGCTCTGTAGTATTGAAACTGATCTGTAGCCAGTGGTTGCAGGGACATGTGTACTACTGATAGAGAAGCATAGGCAGTGGTTTTAGCAAAGTCCTCTATACTATTGACACAGATCTATGGCAAGTGGTTTTAGCAGGGTCCTGTGTCCTATTAACATTGATCTATAGTCAGCGGTTGCAGGACCCTCTGAAATACTAAAAAAGATATATAGGCAGTGGTTTCAGCAGGGTTGTCTGTATCGGTACTGTTGACACAGATCTATGATCAGTGGTTTAGCAGGATCCTCTGTATTACTGTCCAGTGGGTTTACAGGGTCCGCTGGCTATAGATCAGTGTCAGTAGTTTAACATGATCCTCTGTCATGCATAACCAGTAGTTTTAGCAAGGTCCTCTGTACTACTGACACTTATTGTCATTGATATACAGCCAACGGTTTTAGTAGGGCCCTCAATCCTAGAAACGTATAGGCAAGGGTTTTTGCTCTATTGATATTGATCTATTGCCAGTGGATTTAGCTGGGTTCTATCTACTATGACAATGCTCTATAGCCAGAGATTTAGCATGGTCCTCTGTACTACTGACACTAATCTATAACCAGTGGTTTTAGCATGTACCATCAACACCGATCATAGCGAGTGGTCTTAGCAATATCCCCTGTACTATTGACATCGATCTATAGCCGTTAGTAGTATATAAAACTGATTTAAAGCCTTATTTTGCCGGGGGAGATAACTCTTGCATCCGCCAGGTGGCGCCACCAGCTCAAGGTGACGTGGAGATCAAGTGCACAAAAAGAATCAATGGGTGAGCTCTTTCATTCTGTTAGACAGCCAATCGATAAGCATCGGGTTTTCCCCTGGAACATTCGCGAACATCCGGGCACATGTCGCTGACGTCCGCTCATACACCCGGGTACATACGGTCGCTGACGTCCGCGCATACATCCGGGTACATGTCGTTGACGTCTGCGCATGCACATGCATCCGGGTACTTCTATGTAGGTGTATAAAAGTCGGAATTTTCATGCATGTGTGACATGGTCTATAAAACACGTCTCTCTGGATCCCACACACCCATTCCTACGGTTGCAGAGCCATGACGAAGACCCATCCCTATGCGACTCGCAGTTTACAGCATGCGACCGTGGTTAATTCACTCACGTGTTACCGAGCAGTGGTTCGGTCCATGTTTGCAGATGGCGACGACAACGAGGGGCGACGCCAGATCCTGAAAGAGTTCACAGAAGCGGTTCTCGACAGAGTGCACTCGATGGAGAGGTGTGCTATCACCCACCACTACTGGACTATGAAAGCCATCCTTGATGCCCGGGCTATGGACCACGAGCGCTCACGCCGGAACCAGCGACGACTCGTTGACCTCGCAATGGTCTGTGCCCTATTGACCCTGACGCTGTGGCAATGACAGTGATTCGGCATTTCATCAACCATGTCACCAGTCCTACGAGTCGTTCTTCCCCTCACCCCTGACGTGGGATCACACGTCTATGAGGATAAAGTCACCATCGTGAAAGACCGTCCAATTCCCTACTACCCTGAGACCGTATCGACTACGGTTACCTTACACCGTGATGGCTGGATCAAATTTAAACCAGTGTTGAGCGGTGAGCTCGATGGAAACCTCATCCACGTACACCATGGCCCCTTCTTTGCACGCCTGGGGCGTTACCACCATCCTACGCAAAGCCTCGCCCTAGACCCCGATCTTTGGGCGGCTTTGGAGAAAGTGGTGCCTATTGTGGACCAGCTGTTTACACCGGACGAGCGGTCAGCTGTTCAGTTGAGGTGGTCTCGTGCTATTGAGGACGCGCTGGCTGAACCCAATGGACAAATTATCAAACCTAGCAATGAAACGGATCCAGACGATGAGGTTATAGACTATCCAGCTACACTCAGTCAACCTAAGATATATACAACGGTAGTACAACCCGAAACTCCCACCTCGTTATAAATAAACCATACTATCCGGGTCCATCTTCCCTTATATGCGGTGTAATTTTTACCTGTATATGGCGAGATTCTGCTGGTGGACGTTTCGCACCAGATGCCCGCCCCCAGTACAGACCTTTTGGTCTTTGATATATGTTGGCATTGTGGGAAGTTGATGCTGGGTCGACATCGGCCTTACAGACTAGTCTTTTGTGTTAAATGCCGTCATTTTCATCTGACGACGATACAGCTCACCAATCCCCAGTGTACGAGTTGTCACAGCGACACAGCTCACCAATTACCAATATACGAGTTGTCAGAGCAGTTCCGTCATAGCTCTCTAGATTTGTATCTAAAACCGCTTATGCCGGTGCTAGGGGCCGTGTGGTCATGTCATCCAAGTTGCCACATGAACAGGTACAATAAAAGCGTACCTGAGATACAACACAAATCACGAATCGTTAGATTCTTGGTATGTGTTTTAGAATAGGTTAACCAGAAGACCATACTGTGAAGTCATGTGGCTCTGTCAGTATGTCGGCACTTCTTCCCACTTCCCTTATATGCGTTGTAATCATCCGTTTGTCACCATGAAGCGCTGGGAGAAGGTGCTGGATAACTTATACTACAGTCCCGACAGTCCGGCGGCCTATAGTGCATTGTCGGCTCTCTATCGAGCGGTCAAACCCCAGGGGATACAACGTGCCCAAGTCCGAGATTGGTTAAAAAAACAAGACACCTATACCTTACATCGAGCTGCCCGCCGCCATTTTCTACGGAATCGGGTCATCGTGTGTGCACAAGATGCCCAATGGCAAGCGGATTTGTTCGATATGAGCGCCTTTGCCAAACACAACGATGGGAGTCGATATATCTTGACGTGCATCGATATCCTGTCAAAGTATGCGTGGGTGGTACCCATCCGGACGAAAACAGGGGCGAATCTCATAGCGGCATTCAAGGACATCTTCAAGACTGGGCGCAAATCCTTGTATTTGCAAACCGACGAAGGCACGGAATTCCTCAACAGATCGTTCCAAGTCTTTCTCAAGAAACATAAGATCTTCTTCTTTCACACCTACAACGAAACCAAGACTTCCGTTGTGGAAAGGTTCAACAGGACATTTAAAGGCCGCATGTATAAATATTTCACCTATAAGAATACAAGACGGTACATCGATGTTCTCCCGAAACTTGCGAGTGGTTACAATCGAGCCTATGACCGGAGTATACAGAGAGCCCCCATTACCGTGACCAAACGCAATGAAGCCCAAGTCCGGCGTGTTTTGTACCCCAGGCAATCGCAACGAGCACCGAAGGAGGTGTTCAAGGTCGGGGACCCTGTACGGATCAGTAAAGTCAAGGGCAAGTTCGAGAAATGTTACTTGCCCAACTGGAGGAATGAGCACTTCCTGATTAAACGGCGCCTACCCCGGCAACAGCGAGTCCACGAACTGGAATATCTGAAAGGGGAACCGTTGCTAGGGACGTTTTACGAGATGGAATTACAGCCTGTCGTAAAAACAAAGCAAGACTACTACACGGTGGAACGCATCCTAAAAACCGAACGTCGACGTGGCAAACTGTTTCATTTCGTCAAATGGCATGGCTGACCCAGTTCCTTCAATTCCTGGGTCGCGGCAAACCAGGTGAAACGACTATAAAACCAGACACCACCACCATCATCCTTCATTCCACGTTCTACCACGGTGCTATGGACAAACAACAGCTGCCTCTGAACACAGCGTCTCCCAAAACGCGCAAAGCGCAAGTGGGCTTTGTGGTGACATTGCTAACCCTGCTGGGTGTGTTGTACGGAGGTGTGTTTTACGACGTAGCCTATCTCAGCACTCTACTCATCCCACCAAAGACACCAGCTGTGAGTGGCAGTCAAACAAGTCTACAGACCTTCTCTAGACCAGTCAGCCCCGTGATCGAAACGAGCCCAGTCACCACCACCACCACACCCCGTGTACAGTTTAGGTCAACACCTATACCGAGTATACCGTCCACATCGAGCTGTATACCAAGTACACCCACTACGTCTGAAAACTTACCGGATTTCATCCCTCACAGTGAACGCCCATCGACAACGGCGACCGACGTTGTACCCACCACCACCCCAGTTCTCTCGTACCAAATTTATAAGAGCGGGTTACCACGACAGCGGATACACCTCCAACCATCCCTTCACTTGCCTCATCGCAGGACCGACGGGTTCCGGCAAAACATACTTCGTCTAGAAACTCCTCCAACACGCTGACAGCATGATTACCCCACCAATTGCCCGGGTCGTCTGGTGTTACGGAGAATGGCAAGCAGCGTGTGCAGCAATGCCTCACATCACGTTTGTGGAATGGCTACCCAACCTGGCCGATTTGGAACCCGACACCTTGGTGATTCTGGATGATCTCATGGCGGAGACGGATGCGCGGATCAGCCAACTCTTTACCAAAGGCAGCCATCATCGACGCCTCAGCATCATCTACATTGTGCAGAATCTGTTCAGTAAAAACAAAGAACATCGGAACATCAGCTTAAATGCCCACTGCCTGGTGGTCTTCAAAAACCCCGAGAGATACCACTCAACTGCTGCACCTGGCGAGACAGATGTACCCTGGACGCACTGCGTTTGCGTTGAAAGCCTTTAAAGATGCGACAACCCCTCAGCCCGGGTATATGCTCTTCGACCTCAAGCAAGCCACCTCCGATCACCTTCGACTATGGACCGGTATCTTTCCCCGAGAGACCCACCACGTGTACATGCAAAAATAATGTAAACACACCCACAGTGGCTCCCCCAGTTGGGGTGTGTGTTTGATCATGGGGATAATAAAAGAATTAATACAACATCATGGTTGATTTTAGTCTCAGGGTTGTGGGTTCTAGCATTAGTTGTACATGATGTCTGCGCGAGTACGGAAGCACGCTCCGACGCTCCGTGTATTGAAGACGGCCCCACCCGAGTTGGTGCGAACAATTGTACGCGGTGCGGACCCTGACCTTGTACGCTGTCTGTGCGAAATCGGGTACAACCTGTTAAAAGGCAACGTACCACTGACTCCGACTCACAAGACGAAGTTGGCCAAGCATAAGACAGGTCTGTGAACCCTAGTCCAGAAGCGAGTCAACACATCTCAAACACAAAAGAAAAAGGTTTTACAGGAAGGCGGCTTTCTCGGGGCCATCTCAGCAACGTTGGCCTCTTCCGTGTTGGGTCCAGTATTGGGTGGACTGTTCGGCCGACAATGAACCACACGAAAAAAAAGGTCCTCATCGAACCACGGCTCCTTCAAAACCTCCAATCTCCGTATCCCGTACCCTCTACGGTGAAGACGATAAACACCCTCGATAAAGAGATGCGTCAGATCTTACAACGACCAGGGTTAAGCGATAGTGAGAAAGTACAACAGTACAATGAGACGCTTCAGCGGTACATGAAGTTCATGGACCAATACAAAACCCTCTCTACCCCAGCAGCACCACCACCACCACGCGACACACCACCGACCTCAGCAGCGCTCCAACAGCCGCCATTACCAGGGGTACCACCCACAGCCCCACAGTGGGTCGAAGACGAAGTCCTGAAGAGTGTACCTGCATCGTTCAAGAAACAAGCTGGCCTGGTATTACAGAGGGTGAAAGATAATCCTAACATGACTTGGAATGATAAAGGCGAGCTACTGGTACAGAATCAGGTTGTCCCCGATACCCACATGACGTATTTAGTGAATGACCTGATGCGTCAACGCAGGTCGTACACGGATCCTAGAGGATGGCAGGTCTTTGCTCAAGGCTTGAAAAACATGCATGTACCACAGGAATTGGTGGGGAACCCCCAGCGCTGGACCTGGATGCAGCGTGACCAGCAATCGCCGATACGTGCACAACGACAGACGCGACTCCCACAGACTTGGGAAGCCGAGTGGGAACCGGAGTCACCCCCCCCCCCCAAAAACACCCTCACTGCAGGCACGTTCTTTTCACCCCTTTGAAACACCACCCCCGGACAAGAGGCTCCAGCGCTCGAGAGCCGTGATATATAGCAAGTCACCGCGACGAACACGACGCCGGGTACAAACGCCCAAGGCCTGGGACAACTATTAAAACCGAGAGCAGAAGCAGGAAAGCTCAGCCGCCATGTTTTACCTCACCATACCCAGTAACAGTTCGCTCGATGTGATTCCTAACAACACCTTGGCCAAGTACGTCACCCAGTTACCGCAACCGTTGCATTTACCTGGACGCTCGGAATGCGGACTCGTGGATATCCAATACTCTTACTCGTGGTACAACGTGCGAGCCGGTGAAGTGTGGTATGAGGTGACCTACGAAGAAAAAGAAACCCGACTCATCCTATCCGAAGGCCAATACGATACCCACAAGGAGTTCATGGGGGCGCTGAGAAGTCTGGTGCATTATAAGTCTGTACGGGACGTCACGAATACTTCAAAACCCCAAAAAACCTTCCCCTTCAAAAATCATGTGGATTTCGATTACAACGCACATAACGACAAGGCCTGTCTCACTCTCAGGTATAACGAGAGTGTCGAAATCAGTCCTACCCTACAGCAAATGCTGGGTCTCGATCTAAAGGCGTTCGTTGGTCGCACCGGCGAGACAGCCCACATCACGATGGACATGCGTGGTGGTATGTATGGCCTGTACATCTACTCAGACGTGGTCAGTGCACACATTGTCGGAGACAGCAACGTACCTCTACTACGCGTCTGTCCGGTGAAAGGCAAGTATAGAGATCAAGTCACCCACAGTTTCAAGCACATCGTTTATCTACCGGTCACTCAGACCGGTATTAGCTCCAACATCATCGATATAAGTGACGACACCGGTCAACCGCTTGCATTCGAGCGTGGGAAAATGGTGCTGACACTTCATTTCCGTCAAGTCCGAGCGGCTCACTTTGCATAATGAAGCTGACTTACGAGTGCGATGCACGCAGCTATATGGACTACTATGCCCAACAGACCGGGGGTAATCTACCCGTGTTCAGTGGTGTGCGTATTCAACAAGGGCATGGGCTGGGGAACATACCCAGGAGCATCGTCAAAACGTTCCTGCCCTTGATGACGCGTGGCGTCAAAGCGATCGGCAAACAAGCGGTACGCAGTGGACTGCAAGTCGCTGGTGATGTCTTGGGTAGTACGGCACCCAAAGAAGCACTGAAACGCCGAGCTAAAGAAACAGGAGGTGTCTTGGTCGCCAAAGAACAACGCACCGTAGGGAATAAAAGACCTGCACCACCGAGACCACGCACCAGTCGACGACCGACGCAGCGACGACGCACATCGAAGATCCAGGATATCTTTTCTTAAATATGGCTTTCATCCACGCCGAGTCGTGTCCTTCTACCAACAGTGAATTTGATTTGTGGACCGTACCACCTACTCAGTCCAGTGCCGAAGAGGGCCAATGGGTGGAACATCTCCCCCTTTCCAGCCTTACAGCCACAGGCCCCATTGAATTCACCATCACCAACGCTGATACGACATACCTGGATTTAGCACATACGTACCTGTACGTGAAAGCTAAAATCACCGATAAAGATGAGTCTGTCCTCAAAGAAGATGCACCCGTGGGTCCAGTGAATCTCTGGCTCCATTCGCTATTCCAACAAGTGGATATATCCCTCAGTGATAAACTGGTGAGCGCATCGACGAACAGTACCCGTACCGAGCCTACATCGAAACATTATTCTACGGGCGTGACGCTAAAAAGTCATATTTGACAGCGCCGTTGTTCTACCGAGATACCCCAGGCATAATGGAAGGGAGTCTCGATAATGACGGCTATACGGAGAGAATGGATTTCACAGCAGAGAGTCACTCGGTCGATATGATGGGACGTCTGCATGCAGACTTATTCATGCAGGATCTATACCTCTTGAATGGAGTACCTGTCAAAAAACGACTAGTGCGCGCAACGCCTGCGTTTGCCTTGATGGCCCCGAATGCTGACCTCGAGTATAACATTGTCATCCAAGAGGCCAGTCTGTTTGTACGCAAAGTGAAACCGAGCCCGGGTGTGCAGCTGGGGCACATCAGAGCCTTGGAGAAAAAACCCAGCCCAGTACCCGATTCGACGAGTACAGACCAAGGTCTTTTTCATCCCTGAAGGGAATATGTGTGGAGAACGTCAGTTATAATAGGGCTATCTCGAGGAATCCGTTCAACCTAAAATCGTTCAACATCAATTTCGTGACCCTGCATGTGGATGGCCAACAGGTACCGGCACGGCCCTTACAACCTAACTTCGGAACGGACAATTACATCCGGAGCTATCTGAACCTCTTCACAGCAACTGGCCAAATCAACGAAGACGAAGGAAATATGATCAGTAGAGACGATTTCGGCAAAGGGTACACATTGTTCTGGTTCGATCTCACGCCCACCTTAGACAACGATCATCAACTGAGTGTCGTCAAGAAAGTCAACTTACGCTTGGAACTGCATTTCGGGACACCTTTACCGCGAACCATCAATGTGATTTACTACGCTGAGTTTGACAACATTATTCAAATCGATAAAAGCCGTAACGTCCTGCGTGATTAAGCCACTTAACATGGATACAGAGCAGATTACCACCGTGCTGCGAAACGATCCGTGGACACGGACGGTCTTTCAAGGGGTGTTCGCCGGAGATGTGTTCCCATTAGACCGTGTGTATCCTGCTGTTTACGTTCTCAACACGGACCCGATGGATCGGCCCAGTGAACATTGGGTGGCCCCGTGTACTTGACAGAAGAGCAGGGCGAATACGTTGATCCGTACGGCCTGCCACCCCTCCATCCCGATTTAACAGACTTCATGGATCAAGGCACAGAGACGTGGTGTTGGAATACTATGACGTTACAAGGACTTTTGAGTAGTGTATGCGGACAGTACTGTGTGTTTTATCTCACCCACCAGAGTCGGGGACATTCCATGCAGACGATCGTCCACATGTTTGACGAGTACCCCAAGGCCGAGGACCGAGATGTATTCGTATATGACTGGGCCGCCGATCATTTCAATGTACAAGCCCCGTTCTGGGCGTAAGTTTTTTGACGTAAAGCCCCACTGTTCTGGGCTTCAGTTTTTTTCACGCGGTTGTTCTCACGTTGTTGTGGTTCACTGAATAAAAAATGAGATCTCAATACCATGTCTTGTGTGTTTTTTTGTGTAAGCATAATGCATGAATGCCCGATGTGGGACATATGGGGATTCAGTCAAACTGGCCTTGAACACCGTTGAGAAAAGTAGCCAAACAGTGGTCTAGGATGGGGCCAAATGTAACCCATCAATTCCCAGAAAACCAACATAGGCGTTAAGGCCCTTATATGCATATAATCTGCCCGGAGCATGGTTAGTACTTCCGATTTTTTCCCTTGCGGTGTTGTTGTTCTGACGTTCAATAAAAAACTTCATGAAAACCCAAGTGGAGTTCGAATGTTCTATATTAGTGAACAAGTAACATGAACAAGTATGTATATACAAGTATGTAAGGTGAACAAGTATATAAGACTGGTGCAAACAAGAATTAAGGTGAACACGTATGTATATAGAGAATATGCGAAGTCGCAACTTGAGTGGAGTATATAACAGTTCACAATTAGACCAATTCATCAAACTGACGTAATGTATATAGAGTACTTATTCACAAGAATGAAGTATAGTTCACAATTAGACAAATTCATCGAACTGGTGTAATGTATATATAGAGTAATTCGAGTTCACTTAGAGTCCAAATATCTATGTATGTACATTATTCATTACCCAAATTCGGATATAATTCACTGACGTCATCGGTTAGAGACAATATATGTAGTATTCACAAGTCCAGGTACGTCGTACTGACTTCATCGGGAAGGACTTTCCGCTTGGGATAAAAGAAAGTGAAGGCATCCCGTTGCTGGATGTACGACCGCATCTGGTGGTCGAGGACCCGGAATCCTCTGTTAGTGCCACTAGCACTGGCTTGACTTTGGAGCACGTCCAGGTAGAAGGCTTTGTTAATGGCCGGGTCGCGCCGGTTGACCCCTTTGCAGCTGAACTTGTTGTTTTCGTCTCCACCGTAAGTACGTTTTGGATGACAGGGCGATCATGGCATCTCCACTCCACTCTAACTTGAATAAGCCCGGAGTCCGCTTGTCGTACTGGTAATGGTTTTTTCTCGGTAGCCACTGGTCCCGTTCCGTCTCATACTGCGCGCGTAGTTCCGGTTTGACGAGTGACTCTCAATCCGCATTAGGGACGGCCATGTAGGCAGAGCCCGTGTCCATCTCCATTTATTGCCAGTCTGATGGATTGAAATACACACCCATGAAATCATATAAAAATTGTAGCATCCTCAGCTTGGCTACTTGGTATACCATACATCCAATTTGGAGCGATAAGTTTTAACGAGTGGTCTTCTTGGCTGAAGTGACTTCATACGTATATGTATATAGAGTACTTATTCACAAGAATGAAGTATAGTTCACAATTAGACAAATTCATCGAACTGGTGTAATGTATATATAGAGTAATTCGAGTTCACTTAGAGTCCAAATATCTATGTATGTACATTATTCATTACCCAAATTCGGATATAATTCACTGACGTCATCGGTTAGAGACAATATATGTAGTATTCACAAGTCCAGGTACGTCGTACTGACTTCATCGGGAAGGACTTTCCGCTTGGGATAAAAGAAAGTGAAGGCATCCCGTTGCTGGATGTACGACCGCATCTGGTGGTCGAGGACCCGGAATCCTCTGTTAGTGCCACTAGCACTGGCTTGACTTTGGAGCACGTCCAGGTAGAAGGCTTTGTTAATGGCCGGGTCGCGCCGGTTGACCCCTTTGCAGCTGAACTTGTTGTTTTCGTCTCCACCGTAAGTACGTTTTGGATGACAGGGCGATCATGGCATCTCCACTCCACTCTAACTTGAATAAGCCCGGAGTCCGCTTGTCGTACTGGTAATGGTTTTTTCTCGGTAGCCACTGGTCCCGTTCCGTCTCATACTGCGCGCGTAGTTCCGGTTTGACGAGTGACTCTCAATCCGCATTAGGGACGGCCATGTAGGCAGAGCCCGTGTCCATCTCCATTTATTGCCAGTCTGATGGATTGAAATACACACCCATGAAATCATATAAAAATTGTAGCATCCTCAGCTTGGCTACTTGGTATACCATACATCCAATTTGGAGCGATAAGTTTTAACGAGTGGTCTTCTTGGCTGAAGTGACTTCATACGTATCGTCATCAATGACGTCCACGGACCGAAACAGGGGCGAGTTGATCTTTTTGCGCGCTTGTGAAGTAGTACAGATATTCACGTTCACGTGCTTGTCTTGGTTATCATTCATGGGATGTTTCTTTGTTTATAGAGTTGCTTGAATTTCTCATGAAAAATATCTATGTGAAATTTGGCAACACAATATATCAGCAGCATATAGGTATTCCAATGGGTACTAATTGTGCACCCCTGTTGGCTGACCTGTATCTGTTCTCTTATGAATATGACTATATGCTGGCGCTTTCAAAAATCGATCCATTCAAAGCCCGTTCCTTCTCATTCACCAAACGCTATATAGACGATCTTCTCGCAGTGGATAATCGCTATATAAATGACGCAGTGAAGGATATATATCCACCTTCACTGGAACTACAGATAGCCCTACCGGCACATCATATTTAGATCTATATCTCCATAAAAATAAAGCGGGCATTCTCTCTCGTCGACTTTATGACAAAAGAGATGATTACAATTTCGACATCGTAAATTATCCCTTTCTGGACAGTAATATTCCAGTGGGACCTGCATATGGCGTATACATATCTCGCTTAGTAGCATTTGCTAGATCCTGTGTTAAATGTGACGATTTTAATCAACGTCACAAAACACTGGTGCAGAAACTTAAAAACAGGGCTATTCCACCAAGCGCCTACACTCAAAGTTTCTCAAATTTGGCGATACATATCGCATGCTGATAGCAAAATACGAACGTAGCGTGCAAGATCTATGGCGCTACGTTTCGTAACTTGTGTCTAATTCCGCTTAACCCGGGGCTCCGTCTTCTCAAACTCAATCTCCATGCCCGACTCTTCTCTGTCAAATGTTTGCCCACTATGCTCCATCTCCATGTCCGACTCTTCATCGTCGCTGAACGATACACCGGTGTAGGCATCCGATCTTCGAGTTGGTCCAATACGTCCTGGAACTTGGACACCAAGAGTTCTGTACTGGCCACACTCACTTCCTCTAAATACACCATCACCCGGGTAATCAAGTCATGTGAGTCCCCGGTGGACACGAAACATACGGGCGCAGCGTCATAGCAGGGTACGTTGGTGGAAATGCTGACACTCAGGGGAATATGGCGCTGCGTCCACTGCGTTTTGACCGAGATAATGTCCATGGGTTCCAAAATGGCATCGAAATCGTAACACGCCCGGTATGGAAAATAGCGGTCCTCTAGTGGTATGACAATCCCCTCATCAGCCAGTTCCTCGAATATGGTGGGCGTATTATGGTACAAGCCACCAGGAAATTTTCGCTTCACAGTGTTGTCATAAATCTTCTCGTGGCGGTGTAAGTCCTAAGACTGTTTGAACACCCGATGGCATTTACTACAACTGTAGGATTGTGCGTACAGGCTCATATCGTAGATGAGGGAAAAATGATTCACCCCGCCGTTGTCGAAGACATTGACATTCATCGTAGAGGCATACCGTTCTGTTGAGCGATGGACCAATTCAGCCACAAATGTGTCACCGTCCTCCTCCAGTATCAAACGGTACACAAAGATATTGACGCTGAACAGTGATTCCACGAAATCCAAATACTTGAACGGTACACCACGGAACCGTCGCGCGTCTATATCTTGTTCCTCTAAATACATTTTTCAATAGATATTTGCCCTTTTATCACAAGCCTGGGGATCACACTCTTCCAAATGAACGGCCAAATACCGAAACAGACACTTCTGGTCTTTGTAGGGCCCATTTTCCCCTCGCGTTAACGCATACATGCTTTTTCGACGGAGCAGCCAAGACGGAAGAATGGCAGGAGCGCCGATGGGATGATTCCGTAATTTGGTCACGAAAAATGTGACGTTCGTCACCATTTCTCCAGTCCATTCGGTGTTGGGGCGTTGCAACCGGAACCATTCCAAAGGATCCAACGTAGTGAGTTGCTCGATGAGTGGCTCCAGTGACGCACGATTGGTGATGGTGAACGGGTGGTATTATTACTGGGATAAAAATACCGCAGTTGATCCGTCTGTTTGTGCCGTAAGATGTAACCGAATGGCATATTCAACTTGAAGGCTGTAACTTGGTCTGTAAAAGTGTTCTCGGCATAGGTAGAAAGATACGTGAGGTGCTGTAGTCGAAAATTGTAAATATCTTGAATAGGCCGTTGTCGGTGAAAACATCGTCGGATGGTGTTCCAGTGGCGTCGATAAATGTCACTCACAGGCTGGTCTGCAGGCAAGGTTTCAGCCGGAGGCGCTCCTGGATCCCCTGGAAAATCTTGTTCTCCTCTCATATTGTCACGTCTCAGGGGAGATCTTGAGCGATCACGTCGTATCATGCCGAAGTTGTCGTATATACAGGCAGATTAACTGACCCCTGTAATATAGCAGATTTTGTCTTCAACACAATGAATCGGTCACGAATCATGAATTCTTAACTTATTTCATATAATTTGGTTATTTTACTCACGGTTAGTTTGGGAAAGTTTGTATTTTAAGGCAAGGGCGAAGCATGGAGAGTACTAAAGTCTATCCATTTTAATTAGTCGCCAAATTTGGAGCTTTTCAAAATCAATCAATTAGGCCTGCATAAATTTTTTCTTCTTTTGCAGCGTGTATAACAAACTGAACTCTACCACATGAATACCATTACTCCGTCATATTCCTACGAAGTAGGCTACAGATCGCAAATTGTCCGGTAATGAGTGAGTCAGTCAGTCCATCCGAATCCTTTCGTCGGCAAAATAAGGAGAACCCTTGACATTAGAACCTTGATTTTTGGCATGAACGTGCATTAGGGCATTGTTACCAGCAAGTTCTGAGCTGATCGAATTCTGATGAAAATTTAATTTATAATTAATTTTTTATTATTTATTGATGACTCGAGCGCACTGTCATGCCCATCGGGAACCCTTGGCTGTATGCTTCACTGTGACTTAAGCGCCTGGGACTAACTTCGGCCGCCCAGCACTAAAGCAAAAAAAAAGATGATGCGCCCAGCACTCGAAAATATCAGTAACTTTAATGGTACTTGCCAAAATATGTCGGCATTATACGTTTCCAGGTAGCTCCGCCATGTTTTCCCTAATAGTCCACGCCACGCTTCCCGAACATCTGCCGTAAATTGTTGGAAATATTCGGGAACCCTCGTGATCATGCTGGTCGCTGTTAGCCGGTGGTATTGCGGAAGGCTACCGAAATCCCAGAATCTCGCGTCAGGCGAGCTGTATATGCCACGATGCATGAAGGAAGCAAATCATTTGATCGGAGAATGGAGGTTGTTATTTCGTCTGCTGCGAAGTTTTACCAAGCCACGAATATCACTTGACATGTATTTTATAAATCATTGTCATGAAGCGCCAAACAACTTTGAAAAACTTCTCACAGAAGCGTCAGAGGTCCAATGAAGGTAAATGTTGGCTTTCGGTGGTCGTTGTTGTTGTTCTAAAACGTCAGCTTCCAAAAAATATTTTAATTATATCTATATTAAAAGCACACATGCATGTGTGCGCTCGCTCGTACGTCGTAATCAGTCTATTAGATCTACTGTACTATGAGATATCTATAATATGGCTAGTTTAACAGTACACTTGAATCTAGTATTAAACTGGAGATTCCTGAGTAATCTATTTTTAGCCTAACTGACCATACATTGTAATGTTGACACACATTCCGATGGTATCCGTTTTCACTCATTTGCTGGTCTTGGAATTCCGTTGAGATTGAAGGCATATTATACTGCACGTTTTGTATATCCAGCCTATACAACATTGCATAATTTCTTCAGTTCAGTCATTAGTTAAAAAATGTTCTACCTCAAAAAGAAATAAAAAATGACAGGATTTTATGAGAGAAATTACTAAATTTAAACACAACAATGACCCTATTATCTGTTATTACTGAAGAAATCGATAATAAAATCATCGTTGTGTTTTAAATTCAGTAACCTATAACCAGTTGTTTATTTTTTTCGTGTGTGCTTTATTGTTCATTGATTATTATTTTGTACTCTCTTCAGATGAGGTACCTTGAAGTTGAATGCCAAATAAATATATCCATGGAGAATGACTCTCTAGTGATGCCTGATTTGATTCTTGCATTCTAACAAATCTCTGATCTTGACCTTTCTCATTTCAAATTTGTGTTTCTTTTCCAGTTTCCTGTCTTATTTGGGGCTAGAAACATTTACTTCTTAACTGCTCTGACAGAGCACCATTCCCTACGCTAATTAAAAAAAAAATCGCCTAATGCCGAGAAGGTGGGGGGTGCTCTCTCGGACTCTCCCCCCAACACCTCGTGCTGTACTGCTGGGCTGATCAGGGTCCAGGGTAATAGAAACTGAGGGCGATAATAGTTGCTACGCTAACGACTCACCAGCGGTGACATCTGGAAAAGTTAATCGTTCCCACTGTCAATTTAGAGACGCTATATAAATTCTCTCATGGTAGCACACGGGCCCCCAAGTCATCTCTCGAGTACACACTTAAATTATATCAAACCCTATTTCGTAGGTCCTGTGACGTTAGTCACACTGCCATGTTGGTAATATATCACGTTTGAAATAACTTTGTGATTTTCTCGATATAAAGTCCAGTTCCGGTACTACTGTTTCGTGTAGCGGAGTTCAGTTGCACAGGAAGACGTCATAATGTTTTGTTTTCGACAAAGATCATCGACGCCGTGTAAACAGGAGGTCCATGAGTGTGTCGTTTATACAATATGAAACATTTTCCTACGAAGTAGGCTACAGATCGCAAATTGTCCGGTAATGAGTCAGTCAGTCAGTCAGTCAGTCAGTCCATCCGAATCCTTTCGTCGGCAAAATAAGGAGAATCGTTGACATTAGAACCTTGATTTTTGGCATGAACGTGCATTAGGGCATTGTTACGAGCAAGTTCTGAGTTGACCGAATTCTGATTAAAATTTGATTTATAATTATTTTTTTTATTATTTATTGATGGCTCAGCGAGTACACTGTCATGCCCATCGGGAAGCCTTGGCTGTATGTTTCACTGTATACACAGTGGTGGAATATGCCATCCGTAATTGTTTTTTCCTACGAAGTAGGCTACAGATCGCAAATTGTCCGGTAATGAGTCAGTCAGTCAGTCAGTCAGTCAGTCCATCCGAATCCTTTCGTCGGCAAAATAAGGAGAACCGTTGACATTAGAACCTTGATTTTTGGCATGAACGTGCATTAGGGCATTGTTACCAGCAAGTTCTGATCTGAAATAATTCTGATTAAAATTAGATTTATAATTAACACTTCAGTATATTGTTATATATATGTAAGTTGTAGCCTGTAACGTGTAGGCTATCCTGTTTCACATCCAAACTATGTATGTCATCATTGCCAAGAAAACTGTGGTCCGTTTTGCTCCAGCGTTTTATCGCATTTAATGAGTAGGCCTATCAGTTACACTCCGGCTAAAAATACCCTACTGCATATACCCTCAAAAATTCAGCGCTGTTTGCACAACGAAGCTGAGGTGGTTTAACGTTATCATAAAGAAAATCAACGATCAACTGCCATAGAATATAATGTGAAACAAGGAAACCGGAATAGTACATTCATCAGATTGCCGATACCCAAAATGTGTTGTCTCATATATCTAAATAACAACGTGATGTAGAGACGTTATTTATTCGTCTTTGTACCGGTTATGCTCAGGAAAATCACATAGAATCATTATTATCTTGTGCATAAAAGGTGTTGGTCTCGAGTTGAATTACCGTAAACTACATAAATGCTACCTTTCTATACTATAGTACTATATATAAAAAATTGGTGTATTGTTGGGAAAATAATGTGATTTAAAAAGTTGTTTTGATCCTGGACAAGGGCACTAAAAACCACTAAAGAGATGTAGATGTATTTTCACACGTAAAGCTTGAAATCTAGTGAACTTATATTATTCAATCTGTTTCCTTAAAAAAAAATGTAAAACTAAATCGGTGATCGTTATTTATTTTGGAACGAAGGCGCATTAGGAGACTGTTAAAAACAAGTTCTGAGCTGACCTATTTTTGATGGAAATTTCTGGTGATTTATGATGAAAATCAGTGCCCATCTTAATATAGGCAGGATTTCAACTGGGGGTGGGGATTTCCAAGAGTTCAGTTCGTGTTCGAGTCCTAATGCCTACTGTACTTCGTAGGTCCTGTGACGTTAGTCACACTGCTCATGTATGAAATAGGAAATGCTAATTTTCCATCATTTGTTAGTGCATTTATCTACACTGCTATTACCAGGCAACTTGCCATTCTTAATACACACAATTCAGTATATTGTTATAGATATATGTAAACTGTGGCCTTTAACGTGTATCCTATTTCACATCCAAACATTTCATCACAGACCAAATCATGCAGGCTTCAAATTTAGGTCAAATTGCCACTGATGATGAAATATCCTACATCAACCAATTAAGTCAGCCTGAAGCAATAACCCAGCAGAACATAGAAAGATCTGGTATCATCCTTCAGATTAGCCTGTGAGCAACAATGATAAAATTTACTGAGGGTGAAACAAAGCTGTCCTGCAAGCCACCCAAGGAATTTATCAGCTTGTGTTGGGACATTTTGTTGGTATCATGTAAGTTGTTTAGTAGTTTATTCATTCAAATCTCCATACCATATTTTCTGTTATTCAACAGAAAAATTTCTTTACTGGTTTTAATTGTTTAAGTTTTACTGGGTTTCAACTGCTACAGATAGTAACATAGTACTGATACTGTAGAAATGGGTAGTGTGAATTTAATTATTCCATGTTTAGTACAATTTGTTCACATGAATGGTGGAATGTCTGGACTCTCAAATGAAAGTGTGTTATACATGTATAGCTCAAGCATGTTAGGTTTGAGATAGGCTAAAGATAGGTTGTTCAAGGAGGCTTTGTTTTGTCGCTGTTGTGTGCATTAAGGGTATGGAAACATGATATATGCACCCAGAGCCCTGATCTACAGCTGTATAAAACTCAACATCTGGCATTGACGGCATGTTTAAAGGGTCTTAATTTATTTTCTTTGGGTAGAATTTAACTAGATAAAGTAACTTTGATTGTACTTCTTGAATATTGACTATATATCACACTGGGATATAATTTAAACAAAAACATTACATGTGTAATTATGTCTAAATTTTTCTTGTCATTTCAAATTTTGATTCCTTGATTAAGGGATACAGAATCACTGGCACGGAGTGTGTTGGTGTGTCACAGAATCACTGCCACAGAGTGTGTTGGTGTGTCACAGATTCACATCAGCACTGGTAAACTATTCATTCAATCCCATCACTTTTAATCTTCAACAAAATATTCAATATTGTTTTAATCGAAAATTTCTGGTGATTTTTGATGAAAATCTCTGGTGATTCTGACTTGGGCTGCATGTGCCCATCTTAATATAGGCAGGATTTCAACTTGGGGCTGGGGGGGATGGGGGGGTGGGATTGCCAAGAGCTCAGTGCCTGTCCTAATGCCTACCTTACTTCGTAGGTCCTGTGACGCATAGTCACACTGCCATGTCTACAATTGTTTATTGTCCAAAAACATTTATATAACTACACAAAAGACTATTGCACACGATTATCATACTGTATTTCATCTCGGTCAAAGGGAGGCAAGTTGGTCTAACTTTCACAGTGTCTCACAAGATTTATCTCCCCTCATACGTTGGCTGCATCTGAACACAGCGTCTCCCAAAACGCGCAAAGCGCAAGTGGGCTTTGTGGTGACATTGCTAAAATTTTGACAAACTATAGGCGGAACTAGACATGATGAAAAAAGCCTATCACTTGAACTTTACAGTGATTTCAATATATTATACAAACAGCGCTCCAAGGATTGACGCGTTAGATCCACCAAAAAAAACAAAAAAAACAAACGAACTCCTGAAAACTTGTGTAACGGTTAACCGTTTGCGTAGAGAACAGTTTGAATCAGGAGCCGTGTGCTACGTTGGAATGTGGAAGAACGACCTTGACCCATGTCGTCAGCGTCGAGCAAGGCAGATATCAGAAATGCATTCCCCCGTATTTCTCGCTTACCAGAACGAGATAGGAGTTGCCCTTTACGTGGAATTTTCTCTACAAATTATGGATTGGGACGGCATGCTCATTTATGAACTATGAACTGTAATTTCGCTGTGGAAGACGATCTGCGGTTCGTGCGAAACGTCTCCGTTCGTGAGGAAGCCTCCTGTGGGGACTTTTTGGGTGTGGAGAGTGCACACCCTATTTAACCTCGAGCTGACATTCCAATCGAGGAGAGACCAGAAAGAGAGAGCTCGAGGAAGCACGTCTCCAGGTACAGCCTGTAACTTTCGATTTTGGTGTAATTTACGGTTGGGCGTAAAGGCAGTTGTTTTGGCCTGGGAATCTAAAAGATTATAAATCCTGTAGTTAGTGTAACCTGTGAGAACACGCCAATCCAATGAGAATTTGCCGGCTCGCATTTTCGGTGTGGAAACGTGTTTGTGGTTATACTATAGTTTAGGGAACACGTCCGACTGGCGTGTTGTATGTACATGTAGTTGGGGGTATTCTATAATACTGTAATGAGACATGCGTTTGCCTGTAGCACATTTAGGCAACTTGCATGGTCTAACTTCAGTATAAAATAGGGCTTTTAGTGTCTATACCAGTAGGTTGATAATTTCGACAATATTGCTGTGCTATCTCGCTGCACTGGGACTTAAGCCACAATATTTGTTGATCTTCTTGACCGTGTAGCGGTATATGACTATAGTCAGGAGATTCCCTCCCTCCCCAGAAACATACAACTGCACTAAATACCGGGATACATCAACCAAGTTTCCCCCTGCCATAATCCTACAACGTATCGTGGAGCCTGTTTATTCGTCGCCGACAGCCGGGCAACGCTTTACGGGACGGAAACGGTCGCAGTATTACAGCCGGCGGGCCGAGGCAAGACACAGGCGGGCGAGCCATTTTTCCGTCGGGAAACATCGATAAACTGGGCCGGGCGCTTCGAGAGCAAGGGGAGGCCGCAAACAGTTACACAGACGGCGTATAGCTGGCCATAGACAAGTTACGGATGCAGCTTACAGATTCAATTGGAAGGACATGTGTCTTTATCACACATACGAGCAAATAAAGACGCACAGATCATAAACAGTACAGTACCAGTCCAGCCATACCGATCACCATTATACCGTCGAGAAAGATACAGCACACAGAGCACACAAGAAACAAACAGAACACAGATTCTACAAGAAGGAGACGTGTATTTATCACACGTTCAATAAAGACACCTACAGAACACAGATCTTACAAGAAGGAGACGTGTATTTGTCACACGTTAAATAAAGAAACACAGAGCACAGATTATACAGTCAAGAAAGCCACAGACCACAGATCCACAGGGAGGATATGCGTATTTATCACGCATAAAGGCACGGTGCAGGTGGGCTCACTTTTACCGATGTAAAAGCAGTAACAAGATATACAGATTGCAGTAGGATACGTGTATTTATCACCCGTTACAGAAGGCGGGCTTCCTTTTACCGATGTAAAAGTGGTAACAAGACTTACAACTGTACGGTCAAGCCAAGGCACAGATTACAACGGCAGTTTACAGACAGTATGATGTTTCATCGGTTCCAGATGAAATGGTAATACAAGATATACCCAAGTAATTGTCCTGACGGTCCCTGAGAGTTGAGTGGTGCGTGATGCTTACCTGAGAGATCGTCGTGAAGTCGTGTAGTCACAGGCGTGTCTATAGACGGGTCGTAGCAGCCGGAAGGGTTGAGACGCCGGGCTATACTTACCTGTGCGGGAAGCAGACTGGTGAGCTGACAAGTTAGGGTCAGGCTCCGACGACTGGGGGTGAAGAACACGCCGGGTTGCCACGTCTCTGGAGAGAGCGTCACTGCCGTGACGCTCCAACGACTGGGTGTCGTATCTGGAGAGAGCGTTACCGCGTAACGTTCCAACGGGCCGTGACGTTTCAGCGACTTGGGGCCATATCTGGAGAGAGAGTCACTGCCGTGACGTTCCAACGCCTGAGGGTATCTGTATATTGGGGAGAACGTTACCGCCGTAACGTTCCAACGGGCCTTGACGTTTCAACGACTGGGCGACGTATCTGGAGAGAGCGTTATATCCTTAACGTTCCAACGACTGGGTGCCATTCCTGGAGAGAGCGTTATATCCATAACGTTCCAACGACGGAAGAGAAGGGCCAGCAGCCAGGCCGCCCTTCCCCCAGAAGAGAAGGGCCAGCAGCCAGGCCGCCCTTATCGCGCATTAAAGCACTATATTAACTGTAAAGTTATATGCATACACTCTCATATATATATTATTACCATATAACATCAAGCTTAAACTGCACACATTCTCTTCTATTATCCACATATACACCAGGGATACGTTTAACTCTATATGCACACACCAAGTGTACGTATCCGTGAACCTTATGTGCACACACCAAGTGTACGTATCCGTGAACCTTATATGCACACACCAAGTGTACGTATCCGTGAACCTTATATGCACACCCCAAGTGTACGTATCCGTTAACTTGTGTGCACACATCCTCTCACATCACGTGTATATATACATCAGGGTTATTTGCATACACTCTCCTAGTGTCTGTACATATATGTAAATATCATAACGTTACATCTCCTTAGACATTCTGTCTGAGCCACGCGGTTCTACGCTATTATTTGTAACCGTGTATACCATTTATGCAGAATATACCATAATAGACCTTTACATGAGCGTCAGTCATCCTTGTAGGGTTGTGATCATGTCTTCGAGCCCCGGATCTCTACTAGTGAAGGGGTTAACGACGGTGACGGCCAGAATGCCAGTGGGCAATCCCGGTTATTGATTCGTTTTCTTCTAAACACTACGACTGGTCCTGCTCGTACACGTTACACGGAGAAAACTGGTGGCAGCGGTGGGATCTGGCCTGATCTACAACAGAAGAGAACAACCGACTACTAGAGATGACCGACAACGACGTGGCGGCGACGCCATTAACCATGAGTACTCCAGCAACCACACCGCGACGTCCGGATCTGGCGGGTCTACGAGCTATCCTACAGAGGAGAGGGCGATCGAGGGTGGGGTCACCTAGATCTGCGACGCTGGCGACGACAGAAGATGTGAGACCGGTAGAAGCACCACCCGAGCTGTCGGAGCCCGCCATCGTCGAGACCGAGACCTCGTCGACCAATCGAGTGCTGCTAGAGGGCCTCCAAAGTTTACAGGCACAGATGCATACCATGCAGACGACGTTCAATCAGACGATGGTAGGGTCCCCAGCCTACCCCTCCAGACCTGGGATAGAAGGGGAGAGTACTACCCGACCCTCCAGGGACCAGCCTATACGGGGACAGACGATTTGCGACCGGGTCGCAGGAGGGCAGCATTCAGCGGCCGAGGAGAGGGGACATCCCGCCACCGCCGGGCCTGAGACAACGGGGACCGAGGCAACCACGTTCACTTCCCGCGCAGAAGTGCGCCTTTCAGCGGCTGACACTAGTGGGACGGCCACCGTTACGACCATGCCCCCTTCCCGTAGGATGTGGGTTAAGGCTTCGACATATGATGGGGGTACGCCCTGGAGAGATCACCTGGTACATTTTGAACATTGCGCAGCCTTGAACCGGTGGACGCTGGAAGAGAAGGGACAACACTTGGCCGTCTCCCTGCGGGGGCCAGCACAACAGGTTCTCTCCAGTCTGAAGATGAAACCAGGGGAGGCAAACTTCATCTGCCTACGTGATGCCTTGGAGAGACGCTTCGCACCCCCTAACCAAACAGAGCTGTATAAGTCCAAGCTGAAGTCCAGGCGACGACTGAGGGGAGAAGATCTACCCGAACTGGGCCAAGCTCTGGTGAGACTCAGCCAGATGGCCTACCCAGACGCCGGTGATGAGGTCCAAGACACCCTGGCCCGTGACCAATTCTTTGAGGCAATTGAAGAAGACTTACGGTTCAAAGTCTGGCAGTGCCGCCCGAAGTCCCTAGACGAGGCTGTACATGCAGCAGTGGAAGTAGAGGCCTTCAAAGACGCCCAGCGTCGACGTCCCGACCCCGCGGCCAGAGCCGCTGCAGGAGAAGACATCCCGGCTGACGTACGTGAGGATGATGAAGACGCACAGGCCCGACTGCGGGCAGAGATTGCTGCCCTGATGGAGGAATTTAAGAGGCGCTTCCCGGGACGGGGACGCTCAAGTTCAAGGCGGGAGCAGAGGGCGGAACGACAACCACGACGAGGATGTTGGAGGTGCGGAGAAGACGGCCATTTTAGGGCGGCGTGCCCTAGACGTTCACCCTCCCCGCCCCCGAGACGACCGCCCGGGTCCGGGAATCCACCAAAGCCCCAGGGACCCAGGCCTGCGCTTCATAACCAGGGAGAAGCGGGGATATACCTACCCGCGTCCATCGGACCGGTGAAAGTGATGTGTTGTGTGGACTCCGGAGCATCTATCTCCTTGATCAGCCGCCGGATATGGGAACAGCTTGACCCAGATGTGAAACCAGTCCTTCGAGACTCCCGGTACCAGTCCATCAAGGTGGCTGACGGTTCCCATATGCCTTTACTCGGAGAGTGAGACTTCAGGATATCGATCCAGGGGACGGTGTGGAAGCACACGCTGGTTGTGGGAGACTTGTCCATCGACGCCATCTTGGGGTACGACTTCCTGTATCGGCACGGCTGTATACTTGACGCGAGAGGCCATCGATTGAAGCTGGGCGGCAAGTACCTGAAATGCGAGGTCCTGGGGAGTTTCGATTGCTACCGGTTGGCCCTGGCTGAGACCATCACGATACCGCCCAGAACTCAGATGCTCGCCCCGGCCAGGGTGGAAGACGCACCGCCGGGGGAGATTGGATTAGTCGAGGGGGAGCTCGCATTTACCGAGAAGACCGGCCTAGTCCTGGCGAGAACACTCTCTCGAGTTGCATCTGATGGTAGTGTGCCTATTCGCATGCTGAACGCCTCCGACGAGTCTACAGTCATCCATGCTGGTACCTTCTGTGGTAGTATGTCCACACTAGGTGATGTCCCGGAAGAGCCTACAGAGCCGAGGGCGCGGACGACGACCCTGCCGGCATATCTGCGGCCGGCGTTGGAGAAGTCCAAGGATGGCCTGAGTGCAGCCCAGCTGGGGGAAGTTGAACGAATGCTGAATAGACACGCTGGTTTGTTCGCTGCCGATGATGATGACCTTAGACGTACCACCCGGGTGCAACACCAAATAAAGACGGGAAGTGCACCCCCGATCCGTATTCCACCTAGAAGACCGCCCCTCCATGCTCGATGGGAGATCGACAAGCAGGTTGACGAGATGTTACGACGAGGTGTGGTCGAGCCCTCCGAGGGACCCTGGTCGGCCCCTGTCGTCCTGGTGAAGAAGAAGGACGGGAAATCTAGATTCTGCGTCGATTACCGGGCCCTGAATGACGTCACGGAGAAAGACGCATATCCTCTGCCGAGGATCGATGACAGTCTTGACGCACTGAACGGGGCACAGTGGTGGTCTACCCTCGACCTGATGTCCGGATACTGGCAAGTCGAATTGGCGCCTGAAGATCGATGCAAGTCCGCGTTTTCCACCCGGAAAGGCCTGTACCAGTTCCGCGTTATGCCGTTCGGGCTGTGCAACGCCCCTGGAACATTTGAACGCCTGATGGAAGCAGTATTGGCCAGTCTGCACTACGAGACATGCCTCATTTACCTCGACGATATCATCGTGTTCGGGAAGACGTTCGCCGAGATGCTGGCCAACTTGGAGGTGGTGTTCCAGAGACTACAACTTCACGGGCTTAAGTTGAAACCCTCCAAGTGTGTCATTGGCGCCCGAAAAGTCACCTACCTGGGACACGTCGTGTCCGGCGCCGGTATCGAGACGGAACCGGAGAAGGTCCAGGCTGTGAGAGACTGGCCCACCCCAGTCTCCCAGACCGAGGTACGGAGTTTCCTCGGATTGTGTAGCTATTACCGGAGGTTCGTCCAAGACTTTGCGACCGTGGCAGCGCCCCTGCATCAACTTACCCAGAAGGAGAAGAGCTTCGTGTGGACCGACGATTGTCAGATCGCATTTGAGACCCTGAAGGAGAAGATGATAGCGACGCCCATCCTAGCCATGCCCGACATGTCCAAACCGTTTATCCTGGACACGGATGCCAGCGGCTGGGGCATCGGAGCCGTTCTGTCCCAAGAGATCGACGGACAGGAGAGGGTGGTGGCCTATGGCAGCAGGGTACTCACCAAGGCTGAGAAGGCATACTGCGTGACCAGGCGCGAACTCCTGGCGGTGGTCCACTTCATTAAGTCGTTGCGGCACTACCTCTACGGGAAGAAGTTCCTACTGCGCACCGACCACGGGTCCTTGAGGTGGCTCATGAGATTCAAAGAGCCGGAGGGCCAACTCGCAAGGTGGATCCAAGCTCTGTCGACCTATCAATTTGACATCGTCCACCGACCAGGGCGTAAGCATCAGAATGCTGACGCGATGAGCAGACGTCCGTGCAAGCAGTGTGGTCGTTCCTCCGAGACCGAAGACGGAGAGACGGCGGCGGCCCGGGCTGTGACCATATCTCCACCCAACGAGGACTTTGCAGCGGCCCAAGCTGCAGACCCCGAGCTACTTCCGGTGATTGAATGGGTGAAGGCTGGTACCAGACCTCGGTGGGACCTGGTCTGTCAACACAGCGGGGTAACAAAGGCGCTGTGGGGAGCATACGACGCCTTGTCCCTGGAAGGAGACCTCCTGGTGCGACGTTGGTATGACTTGCGAGGCCGGGAGAAGGCCAAGTTACTGGTGGTCCCGAAGGCCCTGCAAAAGAGGATACTTAAGGAATGTCATGACAGCCCGACTGGAGGACACCTGGGGGTGTTTAAAACGTTGAGGAAGGTGCGACAAGCATACGCCTGGGTTGGCCTGCAGCGTGACGTTCGACAGTGCAGTCGGAGGAAGCAGGCCGGGAAGAAACCCCGGGGACAGCACCGCGGGATGATGACGGGATGCCCCGGAGAACGTATCGCCGTGGACTTGATGGGTCCTCTCTCCCTGACGACGAGAGGAAATCTGCATATTGTGGTTATCTGTGACTATTTCACGAAGTGGGTGGAGGCTGTGGCACTTCCGGACCAAGAAGCGGAGACGGTGGCCCAGGCTGTGATTGACTTGTACGTCAGCCGGTTCGGTGTCCCCTCCCTGATACACTCGGACCAGGGGCGGAACTTTGAGAGCAAAGTGTTCGAGGGGATGTGCCGGATCCTCGGCATGAAGAAGACGCGGACGACGGCGTACCATCCGCAGTCAAACGGCCAAGTTGAGAGGTTCAACAGGACTCTGGGTCAGATGCTTCATGCTAGTGCCGCCCGCCACCCCGACGATTGGGACGTGTATATTCCACTAACACTGATGGCGTACCGTGCGGCCGCACACGAGACAACGGGGTACACGCCGAATATGATGACGTTTGGCCGGGAGGTGACTCTACCAGCTCACCTGACAGTTGGGGCTACCCCGGGTGAGAGAACGGAGCCCGTGCCGTGGGTCGGTGACCTTCGTGACCACTTAGTGGACGTCCATGAGGATGCGAGAGAGAATAGTGGGAAGGCCCTGAGACGGCAGAAGCGCCTGTATAACCTGAAGGCCAAGGCGCAAAGATTCGGCCCCGGAGACCAGGTCTATCTGCATACCGTAGTGACCCGGCCAGGACAGATACGGAAGCTTCGAGACCGGTGGCTGGGACCGTTTGTGGTGGAGGCGGCATTGTCGGACGTTACCTACCGGATCCGGGGTGATGACGGGAGACGACAGGTCGTCCATGTTGACCGGGTCAAACCATGCTATCCGCGGCTGGACGTGGAGGGTGACGATACACCGTCGGAGAGCGACAGTGACGATGGCGGCGACCAGCGGGGGCCGGAACCGGCTCACGCGGAGCCTTACGCCGTGACCCACCCGGTAGGCGTGCAGCCACCCATAGGCCAGCCCCAGACGAGCCGGAGTGGACGCGTCATCCGGCCACCGGCCTGGCAGGACGAATTCGAGTTGGAACCGCGTGGGACGCCGGACAGTGAGTTGGAGGACGAGCCCGAGGAAGTGGCCGAGGGTGAGGCAGCCCCCACGCACGCGACAACAGCCCGTGGTCGGCGAGTGGTGAAGCCCCGCAGGCTACACGATTACGTACTTACGTCCCAGCCCCAGCCCCACGGTAGGGATGGCTCCTCGCTGTTAGGGCGCCCTATGGGAGGCCGGGGGATAACTGTATGTTGCAAAGGGATCGGCCCGCTAGTAATGGTCGTTCTGTTCTATCTTTGCAGAATAAAGGCAATATGAGTGAGAGATCCAAGAAGCCTCGCCGCGACGGGAGCCGGAGCCCGAAGGGGATGAAGAAGCGGGACGCCCGGAAGGGGACTGAGCGGGATCAGACGTTCCTGTGCCCCCATTGTCCGGCGACCTTTTCCAGACAGAGGCGACTGACCGACCACTGTAGGCGGAGGCACGGATGGGACGGTGACTGGGGAAGGACGATGTCCCGGAGACCGGACGACGCGGTGTTGCCCCCATCGCCCCCAGCGCGAGCGGGTGACCAGCCGGAGCGGGAGCTGCCGGAACCGGAGGTGGCGACGTGCCGCATGATGTCGGTGGTGCAGGCGTTGGGGCGGGGGCGACGTTGCGCCGAGGCCCGGCAGCCATCGGCGGCCGTGGGCCGGCCGCAGGAAGCAGAGGAGGAGCAACGGAAGATCGGGGCCATTGAGGTGGAGGTGACGGAGGTGGAGAAGGCGCTGCAGGTAGCGGAAGACGAGCCGCGGCTGCTGCCTGCGCCGGAAGAGGAGTCGGGGGTGAGACCTGCTCCCTGCCAGGAGGAACCGGAGGGCCCCACTTCCCTCCCCGTCAGTATTCCCTGGGATCTGGAGGAAACCGTGCTGGGGACCGGAGTGACCGTCGCAGTCGTCAGCCCCGGAGGTGCGGACCGTGGTTCTGGTGCTTCTCTGCAGGAGGCGATGCCGGAACTTCCGAGGTTGGTGCTGCATCCGCCCGTGGCAGAGTTTAGCGGGGATGACAGCGAGGACGACACCGACGGAGAGGAGGGCGTTGGTGCGGGCGGCACTTCTGAGGGGTCGGACGAGCCACCGACCGGGTCCAGAGCCCGCCGACAGCGGAGGCCAGACCGGCGCAGAGGCCAGTGAGCCTGGAGGCGGCCCGACCCCAGCGTGTGTTGGTGCATCGCACCAAGCTGTACGTAGATTCAGTCCGGGATCGTCAAGGGCGTGAGTGGCGAAAGGTCTACGACAAGTGGACCTGGACGGAGGAGCACAGCCTACATGAGGGGAAACCTGACCCCTCCAACTGAGCGTGTGGCCCGGAGACCTAATGTCGGGGGGCGGCTCTGATAGTCGCCCAGGTAATTCTGCGTACCCCTCCAGGTGCCGGAACGGGGGAAAGGGGGGTCGCGAAGACAGCGGCCGGAACCCCTAAGGTACGCCCGCCCGCAACGGACCTGGAGAGGAGATCGTTGACCTGATGTCGTGGTGGCCCGGCCAGACCGCCGGAGGGCGGCCACCTAGTGATTTCGCCGGCCCTGATGGCCCGTGATTGGCGAACAGTTTTGTTTAAATTGATTCGAACTGTACAACTGGAACTGTAACGTCACCCTGGACGGAGAGACCCGTACGGCCATGACGGGGACGTCATGATTTGGAAAGGCGGGGGCAGTGTAACGGTTAACCGTTTGCGTAGAGAACAGTTTGAATCAGGAGCCGTGTGCTACGTTGGAATGTGGAAGAACGACCTTGACCCATGTCGTCAGCGTCGAGCAAGGCAGATATCAGAAATGCATTCCCCCGTATTTCTCGCTTACCAGAACGAGATAGGAGTTGCCCTTTACGTGGAATTTTCTCTACAAATTATGGATTGGGACGGCATGCTCATTTATGAACTATGAACTGTAATTTCGCTGTGGAAGACGATCTGCGGTTCGGTCGAAACGTCTCCGTTCGTGAGGAAGCCTCCTGTGAGGACTTTTTGGGTGTGGAGAGTGCACACCCTATTTAAACTCGAGCTGACATTCCAATCGAGGAGAGACCAGAAAGAGAGAGCTCGAGGAAGCACGTCTCCAGGTACAGCCTGTAACTTTCGATTTTGGTGTAATTTACGGTTGGGCGTAAAGGCAGTTGTTTTGGGCTGGGAATCTAAAAGATTATAAATCCTGTAGTTAGTGTAACCTGTGAGAACACGCCAATCCAATGAGAATTTGCCGGCTCGCATTTTCGGTGTGGAAACGTGTTTGTGGTTATACTATAGTTTAGGGAACACGTCCGACTGGCGTGTTGTATGTACATGTAGTTGGGGGTATTCTATAATACTGTAATGAGACATGCGTTTGCCTGTAGCACATTTAGGCAACTTGCATGGTCTAACTTCAGTATAAAATAGGGCTTTTAGTGTCTATACCAGTAGGTTGATAATTTCGACAATATTGCTGTGCTATCTCGCTGCACTGGGACTTAAGCCACAATATTTGTTGATCTTCTTGACCGTGTAGCGGTATATGACTATAGTCAGGAGATTCCCTCCCTCCCCAGAAACATACAACTGCACTAAATACCGGGATACATCAACCAAGTTTCCCCCTGCCATAATCCTACAACGTATCGTGGAGCCTGTTTATTCGTCGCCGACAGCCGGGCAACGCTTTACGGGACGGAAACGGTCGCAGTATTACAGCCGGCGGGCCGAGACAAGACACAGGCGGGCGAGCCATTTTTTCCGTCGGGAAACATCGATAAACTGGGCCGGGCGCTTCGAGAGCAAGGGGAGGCCGCAAACAGTTACACAGACGGCGTATAGCTGGCCATAGACAAGTTACGGATGCAGCTTACAGATTCAACTGGAAGGACATGTGTCTTTATCACACATACGAGCAAATAAAGACGCACAGATCATAAACAGTACAGTACCAGTCCAGCCATACCGATCACCATTATACCGTCGAGAAAGATACAGCACACAGAGCACACAAGAAACAAACAGAACACAGATTCTACAAGAAGGAGACGTGTATTTATCACACGTTCAATAAAGACACCTACAGAACACAGATCTTACAAGAAGGAGACGTGTATTTGTCACACGTTAAATAAAGAAACACAGAGCACAGATTATACAGTCAAGAAAGCCACAGACCACAGATCCCACAGGGAGGATATGCGTATTTATCACGCATAAAGGCACGGTGCAGGTGGGCTCACTTTTACCGATGTAAAAGCAGTAACAAGATATACAGATTGCAGTAGGATACGTGTATTTATCACCCGTTACAGAAGGCGGGCTTCCTTTTACCGATGTAAAAGTGGTAACAAGACTTACAGACTGTACGGTCAAGCCAAGGCACAGATTACAACGGCAGTTTACAGACAGTATGATGTTTCATCGGTTCCAGATGAAATGGTAATACAAGATATACCCAAGTAATTGTCCTGACGGTCCCTGAGAGTTGAGTGGTGCGTGATGCTTACCTGAGAGATCGTCGTGAAGTCGTGTAGTCACAGGCGTGTCTATAGACGGGTCGTAGCAGCCGGAAGGGTTGAGACGCCGGGCTATACTTACCTGTGCGGGAAGCAGACTGGTGAGCTGACAAGTTAGGGTCAGGCTCCGACGACTGGGGGTGAAGAACACGCCGGGTTGCCACGTCTCTGGAGAGAGCGTCACTGCCGTGACGTTCCAACGACTGGGTGTCGTATCTGGAGAGAGCGTTACCGCGTAACGTTCCAACGGGCCGTGACGTTTCAGCGACTTGGGGCCATATCTGGAGAGAGCGTCACTGCCGTGACGTTCCAACGCCTGAGGGTATCTGTATATTGGGGAGAACGTTACCGCCGTAACGTTCCAACGGGCCTTGACGTTTCAACGACTGGGCGACGTATCTGGAGAGAGCGTTATGTCCTTAACGTTCCAACGACTGGGTGCCATTCCTGGAGAGAGCGTTATATCCATAACGTTCCAACGACGGAAGAGAAGGGCCAGCAGCCAGGCCGCCCTTCCCCCAGAAGAGAAGGGCCAGCAGCCAGGCCGCCCTTATCGCGCATTAAAGCACTATATTAACTGTAAAGTTATATGCATACATTCTCATATATATATTATTATCATATAACATCAAGCTTAAACTGCACACATTCTCTTCTATTATCCACATATACACCAGGGATACGTTTAACTCTATATGCACACACCAAGTGTACGTATCCGTGAACCTTATGTGCACACACCAAGTGTACGTATCCGTGAACCTTATATGCGTATCCGTGAACCTTATGTGCACACAGTGTACGTATCCGTGAACCTTATATGCACACCCCAAGTGTACGTATCCGTTAACTTGTGTGCACACATCCTCTCACATCACGTGTATATATACATCAGGGTTATTTGCATACACTCTCCTAGTGTCTGTACATATATGTAAATATCATAACGTTACATCTCCTTAGACATTCTGTCTGAGCCACGCGGTTCTACGCTATTATTTGTAACCGTGTATACCATTTGTGCAGAATATACCATAA
This sequence comes from Hanleya hanleyi, assembly GCA_036873755.1. Taxonomy (NCBI): domain Eukaryota; kingdom Metazoa; phylum Mollusca; class Polyplacophora; order Lepidopleurida; family Hanleyidae; genus Hanleya; species Hanleya hanleyi. The sequence continues at coordinate 59,059 of JAVTVY010045434.1, forward strand.
TAGACCTTTACATGAGCGTCAGTCATCCTTGTAGGGTTGTGATCATCTCTTCGAGCCCCGGATCTCTACTAGTGAAGGGGTTAACGACGGTGACGGCCAGAATGCCAGTGGGCAATCCCGGTTATTGATTCGTTTTCTTCTAAACACTACGACTGGTCCTGCTCGTACACGTTACACTTGCGACGTACAAATACTACGTGCGGTGTTCAAAAACCAATTAGTCACGGAGATATACCAGGAATCTGACTAAACTAGTATCATGAAGGTAAGCCCAAGTTCCCATAATCTTGAATGATGTGCGCTTTCAATGAAAAATGTATATTAAAAATATCACGAATGTCCGATTTCCTGTACATGACAAGTTGCTGACAACATGGTAGATATACCGGACTGAATATGCATATGGGGAAAATTACAGCGTACAACCTTGCTACGTGAGCACTAAAAAATTATATAGTTCTGGTACGTTGTAACCCGAGCTCGATATTTCATGAAATACGTGAAATTTGCATTGATAAAATGGTCACAAAAACGGCAGTCAATGAAGCGCAGGAAATTTCAAAATGCCGCGATCAAACGTGCTACATTGTAACCGTCTAAAAATAGAGGTCTATGTTTATATGAAACCAGCTGATGAATGTGCAGCATCTTTGTGTTTTCCAGAGAAAATCCTCCCTATATATAAATGCCTCCAAGATACTAAAATTGGCCATAAAGCACATTTCTTCCATCCGAAGACATAGGGAAATCACTGTTTTCAACTTCGTGCGACTGCGCGTTCTAATAAAGACGTAAGCTGGGAGAAAATTTCCACCCCGGTGAAAATAATTCCCACCGCGGTGGTAATAATAGCCATCCATGTTGGGCTCCATACTGTAAATAGCTGTGTGTTAAAACTCGAGGGTTTGGAAGGTAAAAATTCTCCATCCATAAACCTCCTGAATTTTTCAGAGGTTTACACTATACTTGTAAAGGTGAATCCTCAAAAATTTTAGAAGCGTAAGCGGGTTTATTTAAAATTTTCCGTGCTTTTCACACAATGACGTCAAACAAAATTGGGGTTTGAAACCGGGAAAATGATAAAAAAAAGTATATTTCTCCATCCGTTAGCCCTGTGAATTTTTCAGCGAAACAGTAAAACTTGCCAAGGTTGAAGTTTAAAAGTTGTTTTAGAGAGACTAGTGCGTGTATCGAAAATTTAGTCTGCTTAGAACATCTATAAACTAGCACAAACTATATCGTCGACATGACGATATAGCGTGTGCCACAGGTAAATTTTTCTATGACGTCCGCGCTTGCTAGATAAAAAGACAGCCATAGCTAATCCTGTACCCACTCATTGTCAAACATGCGTACAAAGATGACTCCCCGTAAATCTACCGGAGGAAAGGTTCCACGTATACAGGTGGCCACCAAGGCAGCCAGAGATGCCCCACAGATACAAGCCTGGAACAGTCGCCCTCCGTGACATTAGACGTTACCAGAAGAGCACCGAGCTTCTCATACCCAAGCTCCATTTCCAGCGACTTGTCCGTAAAATCGCACAGGATTTCAAGACCGATTTGCGATTCCAGAGTTTGCCGTCATGGCGCTTCAAGAGGCTAGTGAAGATTACTTGATCGGCCTCTGAGGATACCAACTTTTGCTCCAGCCACACCAACCGGGTGACCATGATGCCAAAAGACATACAAATGGCACTAGAGGAGTAACCGCGGCTACTGTATTATTCCAAAGTCCCTTTTCAGGGTCAACCACCTCTCCCGATAGAGGTACTTTCTAACTCAAAGCACAAAAATGAGCTCCCACATCTTTCCTAACTAGATATTCCCCTATATAAAAACTAATTTTTTGAAGCGCATGTACTATTTTTTTGTATACCCCAATATGAGGATGAGAAGTGATAAAACAGAGTAAAAACAGAAATAGAGGGGAGAGGGGTGTTAAAAATAAACCAACAAATTAGGGGAAATTCGGATAGACAGAGAAAAAAAGGGGGGGTACACAAAGGGAAAATATATTATTACGTACGTGTAATAGGTAGGCAGGCTCAGGCATGCAGAAAACCCCGGTCAGCTAGGCAGGCTCAGGTAGGCTCAGGCTGGTCAGGTAGGCTCAGACTGGTCAGGTAGGCTTACGCTGGTCAGGTCAGGTAGGCCAATGAATGAAGCAATACCATGAAAATTTCGACTTTATACACCTACATAGAAGTACCCGGATGCATGCGCGGACGTCAAGAACCCGTATGTACCCGTATGTACCCGGGTGTATGTGCGGACGTCAGCGACATGTACCCGGATGTAAAAGTGCCCGGATGTTCACGAATGTTCCAGGAAAAAAAACGGTGCTTATCGATTGGCCGTCTAACAAACTGAGGGAGCTCACCCATTGGCTCTTTTTGTGCACTTGACCTCCACGTCACCTTGAGCTGGTGGCGCCACGTGGCGGAAGCAAGAGTTATCTCCCCCGGCAAAATACGGCTTTAAGTCAGTTTTATATACTACTGCCGTTGTCCTCTGTACTATCGACACTAATCTATAACCAGTGGTTTTAGCATGTACTATCGACACCGATCCATAGCGAGTGGTTCTAGCAGAATCCTTTGTACTATTGACATTGATCTAGAGCCGGTGTGCTCTGTACTACGGACACTGATCTATAACCAGTGGTTTTAGCATGAACTATCGATACCGATCCATAGTGAGTGATTTTAGCAGGACCCTCTGTACTATTGACGTTGATCTGTAGCCAGTGTCCTCTGTACTACTGACACTGATCTATAACCAGTGGTTTTAGCACGAACTATGGACACCGATCCATAGCGAGTGGTTTCAGCAGGATCCTCTGTAGGCTACTATTGACATTGATCTATGGCCAGTGTCCTCTGTACTTTGACACTGATCTATAACCAGTGGTTTTAGCATGAACTATCGACACCGATCCATAGCGAGTGGTTTTAGCAGGATCCTCTGTACTGTTGACATTGATCTATAGCCAGTGTCCTCTGTAGTAATGGCACTGATCTAAAATCAGCGGTTTTAGCAGGCTCCTCTGTACTGTTGACATTGATATATAGCCATATATAGTCCTCTGTACAACTCTGTGTGGTCCTCTGTGTACCATTGATACTGTTTCATAGTCAGTCGTTTTAGTAGGGCCCTCTGTACTACTGACAGTAATCTATAACCAGTGGTTTTAGCAGGGTCTTCTGTACTATTGACATTGATCTATAGCCAGTAGTTTTAGCAGGGCCCGATGTACAACTCATATAAACTGTGGTTTTAACAGCGTCCTCTGTACTACTTATACTGTTTCAAAGTCAGTGGTTTTAGTAGGATCCTCTGTACTGCTGACACTGATCTATAACCAGTGGTTTTAGCAGGGTCCTCTGTACTATTGACATTGATCTATAGCCAGTGGTTTGAACAGGATCCTCTGTACTACTCATAGAGACGTATAGTCTGTGGTTTCAGCAGGGCTCTGTGTACTATTAACACCGATCAATAGCCACAAGTTTTAGCAGGGCCCTCTGTACTATTGACATTGATCATTAGCCAGTGGTTTTAGCAGAGTCCTCTGTACTATTGATATTGCTCCATTGCCAGTGGTTTAGCAGGATCCCCTGTACTATTGACATTATCCATAGCCGGTGGTTTCATCAGGGTCCTCTGTACTATTGATATTTCTCCATAGTCAGTGGTTTATCAGGATCCCCTATACTATTGACATTGATTCATCACCGGTGGTTTTATCAGGGTCCTCTGTACTATTGATATTTCTCCATTGCTAGTGGTTTATCAGGATCCCCTGTACCATTGATATTTCTTCATTGCCAGTGGTTTATCAGGACTAGTACAGGACTGTACTATTGACATTGATCCATAGACAGTGGTTTTATCAAGGTCCTCTGTACTACTTACACGGATCTTTAACCAGTGGTTCTAGCATGTACTATCGACACCGATCCATAGTGAGTAGTTTTAGCAGAGCATTCTGTACTATCGACACCGATCCATAGCCAATGGTTTTAGCAGGGCCCTCTGTGCTATCGACTCCGATCCATAGCCAGTGGTTTTAGCAGGGCCCTCTGTACTACTCATATAGATGTATGGGCAATGGTTTTAACAGGGTCCTCTGTACTACTGATACTGCCAGTGGTTTTAGCAGGGTCCTGTGTACTATTGACACTGATCTACAGACAGTGGTTTTTAGCAGGGTCCTGTGTTCTATTGACACTGATCTATAGACAGTGGTTTTAGCAGGGTCCCGTGTACTATGGACACTGATCCATAGCCAGTGGTCTTAGCAAGGTCCTGTGTACTATTGACACTGATCTATAGACTGGTTTTAGCAGGGTCCTGTGTACTATGGACACTGATTCATAGCCAGTGGTTTTAACAGGGTCCTCTGTACTATTGACACTGATCTATAGCCAGTGGTTTTTAGCAGGGTCCTGTGTACTATTCACACTGATCTATAGACAGTGGTTTTACCAGGGTCCGTTATACTACTGACACTGATCTATAGCCAGTGGTTTAAGCAGGGTCCTGTGTACTATTGACACTGATTTATATCCAGTGGCTTTAGCAGGGTCCCCTGTACTAGTGACATTGATCTATAGCCAGAGGTTTTAGCAAAGCCCTTTCTACTACTGACAACGATCCATAGCCAGTGGTTTTAGCAGGACACTCTGTACTATCGACTCCGATCTATAGCCAGTGGTTTTACCAGGGTACCCTGTACTATTGACGATTCATAGTCCGTTGTTTTAGCAGGGCACTCTGTACTATTGACTCCGATCTATAGCCAATGGTTTAAGCAGGGTCCTGTGTAATATTGGCACTGATTTATAGCCAGTGGCTTTAGCAGGGTCCCTTGTACTATTGACATTGATCTATAGCCAGAGGTTTTAGCAGGGTCTTTTGTACTATTGACATTGATCTATAGCTAGTAGTTTTAGCAGGGCCCGATGTACAACTCATATAAACTGTGATTTTAACAGCGTCCTCTGTACTATTTATACTGTTTCAAAGTCAGTGGTTTTAGTAGGATCCTCTGTACTGCTGACACTGATCTATAACCAGTGGTTTTAGCAGGGTCCTCTGTACTATTGACATTGATCTATAGCCAGTGGTTTGAGCAGGATCCTCTGTACTACTCATAGAGACGTATAGTCTGTGGTTTCAGCAGGGCTCTGTGTACTATTAACACCGATCAATAGCCAGAAGTTTTAGCAGGGCCCTCTGTACTATTGACATTGATCATTAGCCAGTGGTTTTAGCAGAGTCCTCTGTACTATTGATATTGCTCCATTGCCAGTGGTTTAGCAGGATCCCCTGTACTACTGACATTATCCATAGCCGGTGGTTTTATCAGGGTCCTCTGTACTATTGATATTTCTCCATAGTCAGTGGTTTATCAGGATCCCCTATACTATTGACATTGATTCATCACCCGTGGTTTTATCAGGGTCCTCTGTACTATTGATATTTCTCCATTGCCAGTGGTTATCAGGATCCCCTGTAGGCCTACGGCCTAACCGCAAATGACGGGGTCTTTGTGGCTACAAAATGTGGCTACATTTGTAGCCACATTTTTTTAAATGTGGCTACATTTCTCTATAGAGAGTGTAGCCACATTTTAGATAATGCCTTTTTTATGATAAATAACAAACTGAAATAGCTCGACAAACACGAATAGTCTGTAAATGTAGCCTCTTTCCATGCAGACGAACTCCAAGAATAAGAAAAATATCGATTTTTGTCCAGGCCTTGCACTCACCTCGCATTTACCGATTGATGTCGGATTTATCGGAAGCCGCAGGCTTGTCGCAGAATTAGTATATGACTATGATAGTATTACATCCTATAACATCGAATTTTTATTGGAAAAATAACTGTATGGATAGAAACTATTCACGAATATAAATCCATCGCATGCCGATATTTCGTCGTTGTTGTTCCATAAAGCCGCGCCCCCGAATACGAGGTTAGCGATTGGCTAACCGCGTGGTACAGGCGGGGATTTGGTGTAGACTAGTACCCACCCACTGCGCATGACCCGCTATCGCTAAGCTTGTGGACCAGTATCTAATAATGAAAAGACGTAATGGCGGCCAAATTTGAGCCCATACCTTCAACATGGAGTGTTTATGAAATGGCTCGATGCGTAGAGGAAGTGCTACAGATCAATGTGAAAACTACCGCTCAAGATATGCGTCTGTTTCATCTTACTTTAGGACTTGATAACTGATGATGTTAAATAATGATATTCTGTAAAAGATTGTTTCTTTTATCGACCTTCAGTTCGGCCTTGTCAAGAACAGGCTCTATCAGCTTGACGAGAGTATCTGTGGGTCCGCGTCAGTCCGTGACGTCACAGCATAATTTTACACAACGTCACAATACGACGGTATAATGAATTGTTAATCCGATTGTTGCATAACGTCACAAATACACGTCAACAGGTCATGACATCGCCGCTACAGTGAAGGTCGGCATTATTAGAAGCCTGTCGTCAATCGGCTCAACATTATAGACGACGGCGGCCAGTCTAGGATTTGGTGAAGCATCTCGGCCAATCACAGCTTGCTTAACAAAGGTCGGGTCGTCTGCATTTCGCCTCTTTGAAGATGGTGGAATATTCTTCGGCGATTTAGACCACGTTTTAGACAAATCCTGAACGATTTATATAATAAATAGTTCCCATCCATACAACTAAACAGTGAACAAGAACAAACCATGTTTTCATCGAGTGCAGTGCACTATGGCAAGCCGTTTTTTCCACATATGTTGAAAACTTTTGCACATATGTCAAAAAGTTTTCAACATATGTGTAAAACTTTTCAACATATGTCTAAAAGTGCGGATTTATTCCACATATGTGTAAAAGTTTTATACATATGTTGAAAACTTTTTGACATATGTGCAAAAGTTTTCGACATATGTGGAATAGTTAATTTATTTAACATATGTGCCAAACTTTTCAACATATGTCTAAAACTTTTACACATATGTCTAAAACTTTTACACATATGTCTAAAAGTTTTCGACATATGTAGAAAACCCGTTTTTTACACATATGTCTAAAACTTTTCCACATATGTGTAAAACTTTTACACATATGTGTAAAACTTTTACACATATGTATAAAACTTTTCAACATAAGTGAAATAGTTAATTTATTTCACATATGTGCAAAACTTTTCCACATATGTCTAAAAGTTGCGACTTCTGTCGTAGGCATCGACTGCTCCCTGGTATCGTTTTGGCGCCTTTTCCATCTGCAAACAAAGGAGCAACCTGTCCACAGTGATAACATGGTATTCAGTAAGGTTGACCTTGAAATGGCTATAAGAATGTGTCTGTTTATCTGTGACCTAGCTGATTACTCCTACACTGCCGTATTTCGATCCTGTATGCGAGATCAATGCGTTGTTAATTCAGGATTTGTTCCTACCCCTCCCCGCTCTCCTCTTTCATTTCAAGTTTGCACGAACCCACCGTACTCTATACCAGTACCACCTATAGCTACCGTACACAGGGGCTTGTTTGTTGGTTAGTCATTAATTAGGATATTAATATTCATATATACTCTCTTCCTACTCCGTTATAGTGGAGTAGGAGGAGAGTATATATGAATATTATTATCATAATTAATAACTGACCAACAACAAGCCCCTGTGCTACCGCAGTTTGTACGATCTGCGTTAGCTGCAGGAGTAGAGGTGCGTTCAGGGAAGATGGTCATGTATGAACCTTGAATCTACAATAATATAGTACTGTTATTATTATTATTATTATTATTATAAGCTTCCGTGTCCTCACTGTTGTTCCACATTTCTCACATGCCGGAGAGACGAAAAACAAACCCCGAAGGGACAGCGTCATTTTGAAACGGTCGTCAGATAGCAAACATTCACGAGAGATTATACTACAGGGAGCAGTCCATTTCCTTTCCATTAACACTCCTGACATTTATTTAACATATGTACAAAACTTTTGCACATATGTGGAAAAACACTTTATTTGACATATGTGGAAAAGTTTTGCACATATGTATAAAACTTTTCAACATATGTATAAACTTTTCAACATATGTGAAATAGTTAATTTATTTTACATATGTGTAAAGCTTTTCCACATATGTTTAAAACTTTTCAACATATGTGTAAAACTTTTCAACATATGTTTAAAACTTTTGCACATATGTCTAAAAACTGTTTTTTACACATATGTGGAATTCTTTTGTACATATGTGCAAAACTTTTCAACATATGTGGAAAACCCGATTAAATACCGAAACGGCTTGCCATAGTGCACATGCCGAGGTAAGTTCCTGTTTTGAACTGAACGGCCGTGGGAAACTGCACTTTTCTGTGCATACGATGATTTTCGATGTTTGTAAAAAAAGTTTTTAAATCATTTTGTCGAAGCTTTTAGTAGCTTATTATGACAGTGAAATGTTTCAATTAAATGTGGCTACAGTCTCTATAGAGAAATGTAGCCACAAAATGTGGCTACATTTCTCTATAGGGATTGAATGTGGCTACAAAATGTGGCGACATTTGTAGCCACAAAAACCCCGGCATTTTCGGTTAGGCCCCCTGTACTATTGATATTTCTCCATTACCAGTGGTTTATCAGGACTAGTACAGGACTGTACTATTGACATTGATCCATAGACAGTGGTTTTATCAAGGTCCTCTGTACTACTTACACTGATCTATAACCAGTGGTTCTAGCATGTATTATCGACACTAATCTATAACCAGTGGTTTTAGCATGTACTATCGACACCGATCCATAACGAGTGGTTTCTTCAGGATTCTCTGTACTATTGACATTGATCTAGAGCCAGTGTCCTCTGTACTATGACACTGATCTATAACCATTGGTTTTAGCATGAACTATCGACACCGATCCATAGCGAGTGGTTTTAGCAGGATCCTCTGTACTATTGACATTGATCTATAGTCAGTGTCCTCTGTGCTAATGACACTGATCTAAAATCAGCGGTTTTAGCAGGGTCCTCTGTACTATTAACACTGATATATAGCCAGTAGTTTTAGCAGGGTCCTCTGTACAAATCAGAGACGTATAAGCCGTACTTTTAACAGAGTCCTCTGTGTACTATTGATACTGTTTCATAGTCAGTAGTTTTAGTAGGGCCCTCTGTACTACTAATCTATAACCAGTGGTTTTAGCAGGGTCTTCTGTACTATTGGCATTGGTCTATAGCCAGTAGTTTTAGTAGGGCCCGATGTACAACTCATATAAACTGTGGTTTTAACAGCGTCCTCTGTACAATTTATACTGTTTCAAAGTCAGTGATTTTAGTAGGATCCTCTGTACTGCTGACACTGATCTATAACCATTTTAACAGGGGCCTCTGTACTATTGTCATTGATCTATAGCCAGTGGTTTGAACAGGATCCTCTCTACTACTCATAGAGACGTATAGTCTGTGGTTTCAGCAGGATTCTGTGTACTATTAACACCGATCAATAGCCAGTGGTTTTAGCAGAGTCCTCTGTACTATTGATATTGCTCCATTGCCAGTGGTTTAGCAGAATCCCCTGTACTATTGACATTATCCATAGCCGGTGGCTTTATCAGGGTCCTCTGTACTATTGATATTTCTCCATAGTCAGTGGTTTATCAGGATCCCCTGTACTATTGATATTGATCAATCACCAGTGGTTTTATCAGGGTCCTCTGTACTATTGATATTTCTCCATTGCCAGTGGTTTATCAGGATCCCCTGTACCATTGATATTTCTCCATTGCCAGTGGTTTATCAGGACTAGTACAGGACTGTACTATTGACATTGATCCATAGACAGTGGTTTTATCAAGGTCCTCTGTACTACTTACACGGATCTTTAACCAGTGATTCTAGCATGTACTATCGACACCGATCCATACCCTTACTGTCCAGAAGTGTCACACTTCATGTGAAGTGTGCCTAGAAGTGCCTCTGAAGAGTACACTTGAAAGGCACTTCAACAACAGAGAAAAATATTGGCACACTTCAAAGGTACTTCATTAGAAAAAGGCAGTAGTCAAGGGACTCCTCAAAGACACTTCATGGACTTTGTCAATTTCATAACAAAAAATGAGGGACTTCAGAGACACTTCTGAGACTTTCTTTTTGTTCGGCATAATCCAAGGTACTCCTCAAAGACACTTCTTGGACTTTGTCAGTTCTTCAGCGAAACTTAGGGGACTTCAGAGACACTTCTGAGACTTTGTTTTTGTTCTGCATAATCTAAGGTACTCCTCAAAGACACTTCTTGGACTTTGTCAGTTATATAGTATAACTTGGGGGACTTCCCCTTGCAAAAAATATCTTCTAGCATCCTATAAGATTTTGAAAAATCCTATTAGATTCTAAAAAATCATATGAGCTTCTAAAATATAAGAGTCTGAAAAAGCCTATAAGATTCTGAAAAAATCCTATTAGATTCTGAAAAATCCTATAAGATTCAATCCAATAGGATTTCTAGATTATTGGAATTTTCCCACAAACTGTTACAGTAACATAACATTATAAATTAGAACTACATGTTTACAAGTTTCAGTTATATTAATTAGCTCTGGGAATAACTCAGCTTAAAGTTGGCTGATTTGATTTCACTCAGTGACATCAAATCTCATTTCAATGAAACCACCAAACATCAGATTTGTACTTCACATTTCAAAATAGCTACAACTGTGTAAAATATTCACATGTGGTTATACTGACATATTACTCAGAACTGTGAACATTTTTTTTGGATATTTTAAAGTGATCAGTACTATGGGTTTCTATTTGAATAGAATAAAGACATTAATAACACCAGTCTCTCACACATTAGATAAGAAATCTTGTTGAATTCAGATTTTATAATCATTCCAAATCCATGATTTTATAGTAAAATTGGACAAAATGGGAATTTTTTTTTAGAAGAATCAGTTCTAACATAATGTCTGCAACAAAAAAATACCCATTAAAGAATACTTTATATTATCCTCTTCATCATTATCACTAAGTATAATATATATAATTTTTGTTTCTGATAGTCTTTTTCTTCTGAATTGTCTTTGCCAAAATGGGTGGAGTTATCTGCCCTTGAAAATTTAATTGAACACTGGGGGCGCCACCAGACGATAACAATCAAAATGGCTGACCTCTCCAACTGCAGAAATCAGATTTTGTTCCTGTTATTAAGCTAGAACTATGGAGGTTTGAAGAACTGTATTGCAGATGGTGATTATAGCAGCTAGTGATATGGTAAGTAAATTATAAATATAACTAAACTTTTTCTGTTTTTCATAACTTAATAAGCAAAGAACAGAGCTGAACAGTGATGTAGACCTGTGAGAATCAGCTATTTATTTTATCAACAAGTTTCCTTTGACATATTGAAAAATTGATATTGGCCTCAATAAATATTTTGCTATATGGACTGCAGGTTATTATAATGTACTCCACCTTATAATTGCAGTCAAATTTAATGGGTCATGTAACATGGCGAAATATCCTTATCTCTGTCCCAATATCACTTTCAGATCTATCCAGGTTGATCAAGGCAGTGTGGATTAATTGCCATTGTTATGATTGTGTGAATTGTCAGCTTGGAAACACCAGGCTTGGGGACCTCATATGAAGATTGGCATGCACCCCTGGAGGAAATCCCCTGAGGGTGAGATATTTTTATCACAAAACTGTTCTGTTCATGTCAAAACAGGTGGATTTAACTGGTTGGGGGGATGGTAGCTCTAAATAAATGATCTCGTTGTTTTGATTTTTTATTGATTCATAAATTGTATTGAATTTTTTCCTTGCAGAATGTAGAATATTCCCATACCAGATTTTTGACAAAATGGTAAAGAAATAAGTTTTAGAATATATTGATAATAAAATGTTAGCATTACCTGTTTTAGCTGTAATCAGAAAAAGTATAATCAATTATGATTAGACTTAATTTTCATCATTATAACAGGCTATATTTTCCTTGTCTATTTGATTGCACTATTCATATACCAAAGCTAAGGATCTTCAGATCTTCAATTGTACATTTTTACCCACATCTTGAGAAATGAGAACATTTCATTTCATACATTTATTTCATTTCAAAAATTTAAGAATACAATTTGTACTAAAAAGCATTTATTTGTTATTTGAAACCTTGTCTGAAGATTTAGTTGAACCAGGAATTAACAGAGACATTTATCAAAATCCACATGATTGTTTCTAATGGCTTCTTTGTCAATACTTTCATAATTCCAGAATACAGCTGCAACAAGGAACTCGGCTCACTTCAAGCAGCCACTCGACTGATGGGAAATTTAATGAGCACACCTAGGTACATGGTTGATTTCTTCATAATGTATATTGGCTAGAACATCACACAAACTGTTTATCTCCATTGTTGTATATCATTGAGTACTAAAGAAAGGATAATAGACATCTTCATCATGTGTTTCATTCTTTACCCTTTATGGTAGTCAACCTATTCAATCATCCTGAGTGTATTAAAAAAAAACAACTGGATTGCATGTCATATGGAACCATATATACAACTGATCAGGTTTTAATTATATGCATGTATTTATCGCCACAGGCCAAGAAGTTCACAATTCAGACTGGTGGGTTTCAGCGTTGGGTTACGTCCGAGTGGACCTCAGGGCAACTGAAGTAAACTATCCTTCGAAAGATCTGCTGCTTCAAGTTCAAGTTGGAAAAGAACACGGTCACCCTTGAATAATAATACTGCAATAAATTCTCATACCAAAGACTGCATGTAAATACATACATATAGTATTGTGCTGTATTTTGTCTCAAGGATTTGTGCTAGCGGTTTATTGTAAATATTTTATGATGTACTGTTCTGTCTCACTCTGTATTTTCTCTGAATAAAACTTTCTGTGCTCAAATATATATTTGTGTATTCTTTTCTGTGAAAGTAAATATCTCGTGGCTATACATACCTTTTCCTCACACGGATTTGCTATGATACTAATAAGGTACCGGTACTTCAAGAGCACTTCAGAAGTGCATATGAAAGGTATCCTTCTGTAGAAGAGTGGATGAAGTGACTTGCCATATAAGGACATTGAAGTGCCTCAAATATTCTAATTAGGTACTTCAAGAGCACTTCAGAAGTGCCTATGAAGGTTACCCTTCTGTGGAAGTGTCTATGAAGTGCCTTTGCAGTACCTAATTAAAATATTTGAGGCACACTTCTAAGTGACTTCATTGTGACTTTGTGACTTCAATGCCCTTATATGGCATTGCTACAAAACAATACCCACACTGCAAGCACACTTCTGACTCTGAGCCTTGCACTTCAAGGTTGAAATATGGCCACACTTCAAAGTTACTTCAAAGTTACTTCAAAGACACTTCTGGACAGTAAGGGTAGTGAGTAGTTTTAGCAGAGCACTCTGTACTATCGACACCGATCCATAGCGAGTAGTTTTAGCAGAGCACTCTGTACTATCGACACCGATCCATAGCCAATGGTTTTAGCAGGACCCTCTGTGCTATCAACTCCGATCCATAGCCAGTGGTTTTAGTAGGGCCCTCTGTACTACTCATATAGATGTATGGGCAGTGGTTTTAACAGGGTCCTCTGTACTACTGATACTGCCAGTGGTTTTAGCAGGGTCCTGTGTACTATTGACACTGATCTATAGACAGTGGTTTTTAGCAGGGTCCTGTGTTCCATTGACACTGATCTATAGACAGTGGTTTTAGCAGGGCCCCGTGTACTATGGACACTGATCCATAGCCAGTGGTCTTAGCAAGGTCCTGTGCACTATTGACACTGATCTATAGACCGGTTTTAGCAGGGTCCTGTGTACTATGGACACTGATCCATAGCCAGTGGTCTTAGCAAGGTCCTGTGTACTATGGACACTGATCTATAGACAGTGGTTTTAGCAGGGTCCTGTGTACTATGGACACTGATCCATAGCCAGTGGTCTTAGCAAGGTCCTGTGTACTATTGACACTGATCTATAGACAGTGGTTTTAGCAGGGTCCTGTGTACTATGGACACTGATCCATAGCCAGTGGTCTTAGCAAGGTCCTGTGCACTATTGACACTGATCTATAGACTGGTTTTAGCAGGGTCCTGTGTACTATGGACACTGATTCATAGCCAGTGGTTTTAACAGGGTCCTCTGTACTATTGACACTGATCTATAGCCAGTGGTTTTTAGCAGGGTCCTGTGTACTATTCACACTGATCTATAGACAGTGGTTTTGCCAGGGTCCGGTGTACTACTGACACTGATCTATAGACAGTGGTTTAAGCAGGGTCCTGTGTACTATTGACACTGATTTATAGCCAGTGGCTTTAGCAGGGTCCCCTGTACTATTGACATTGATCTATAGCCAGAGGTTTTAGCAAAGCCCTTTCTACTACTGACAACGATCCATAGCCAGTGGTTTTAGCAGGACACTCTGTACTATCGACTCCGATCTATAGCCAGTGGTTTTCCAGGGTACCCTGTACTATTGACGATTCATAGTCAGTTGTTTTAGCAGGGCACTCTGTACTATTGACTCCGATCTATAGCCAGTGGTTTAAGCAGGGTCCTGTGTACTATTGACACTGATTTATAGCCAGTGGCTTTAGCAGGGTCCCTTGTACTATTGACATTGACCTATAGCCAGAGGTTTTATCAAGGCCCTCTGTACTACTGACAACGCTCCATAGCCAGTGGTTTTAGTAGGGCACTCTGTACTATTGACTCCGATCTATAACCAGTAGTTTAAGCAGGGTCCTGTGCACTATTGACACTGATTTATAGCCAGTGGCTTTAGCAGGGTCCTGTGTACTATTGACATTGATCTATGGTGGCGCTCTACAGTTTCGTAGTAATGGCCCCGGTCTAATTTCATAATACGATAGACTGCCCTTGTTCTGCTACATCATAATTCTTCTTGTCTTCTTAATGGCTTATATCTATAATACCATCCTATTCAGCATTATCAACGCTGCAAACGAGTACGTACAAATCGAGTGCTGGCTTCGTCTACACGCTGATCGGGATCATGGAGTAAATTTTGTCCTGCCTCAGTTATGCCCCTTGGGTGTGCCTAAAAATCGGGACTCATTTACGGAAAGAAAATCTGACAAAAAACGGGCAGGTTGACACCCACTTTTGTTTGCCTTTTTAAGTTGAGACCGGACCAGGGAACGTGAGTAAGAAGTTTAATTGAAATCGCTCTTACAGATTTTTCTGGAAATTGAGCCGAATTTGACCATTTTTCGACATTTTTAAGGGGGTTTCTAGGAAAATTGAAGCAAGCATGGAGGAGAATGTTCGAGTTTAAGGTTTCTATAACATAGCAGTGTTATATCTTAAAATAATAGTTTCATCATGCTCTTTCAGAAAATATATACATATAAGTGATTTGGATTGAACGTTTTACGACAACTGGTGGCCGAAAAACGGACCCATAGTCTATTCCATGCCGAATGGAAGAATCCCTGGAGTGCAGCCTATAGCCAGAGGTTTTATCAAGGCCCTCTGTACTATTGACAACGCTCCATAGCCAGTGGTTTTAGTAGGGCACTCTGTACTATTGACTCCGATCTATAGCCAGTGGTTTTAGCATGGCCCTTTGTACTATTGACACAATGATCCTTAGCCAGTAGTTTTAGCAGGGCACTCTGTACTATTGACTCCGATCTATAGAAAGTGGTTTTAGCTGTGTCCTTTGTACCATTAACATTGATCTATAGCCAGAGGTTTTAGCATGGCCCTTTGTACTATTGACACAATGATCCTTAGCCAGTAGTTTTAGCTAAGTGGTTTTAGCTGTGTCCTTTGTACCATTAACATTGATCTATAGCCAGAGGTTTTAGCATGGCCCTTTGTACTATTGACACAATGATCCTTAGCCAGTAGTTTTAGCAGGGCACTCTGTACTATCGACTCCGATCTATAGAAAGTGGTTTTAGCTGTGTCCTTTGTACCATTAACATTGATCTATAGCCAGAGGTTTTAGCATGGCCCTTTGTACTATTGACACAATGATCCTTAGCCAGTAGTTTTAGCAGGGCACTCTGTACTATCGACTCCGATCTATAGAAAGTGGTTTTTACTATTAACATTGATCTATAGCCAGATGTTTTAGAAAGGCCTTCTGTACTATTGACATTGATCTATAGCCAGAGGTTTTAGCAAGGCCATCTGTACTATTTATACTGCTCCATAGCCAGTGGTTTTAGCAGGATCCCCTGTACTATTGACATTGATCCATAGCCAGTGGTTAGCAGGGTCCTCTGTACTATTCAGACATTTAGGCCGTAGTTTTAGCAGGGTCCTCTGTACCATTGATACTGATCTATAGTCAGCGGTTTTAGCGAGTTCCTCTGTATTACTGACACTGATGTATAGCCAGCGGTTTTAGCAGGGTCCTGTGTACTCTTGACACTGATCTATAGCCAGCGGTTTTAGCAGGGTCCTGTGTACTATTGACACTGATCTATAGCCAGTGGTTTTAGCAGGATCCCCTGTACTATTGACATTGATCCATAGCCAGTGGTTAGCAGGGTCCTCTGTACTATTCAGACATTTAGGCCGTAGTTTTAGCAGGGTCCTCTGTACCATTGATACTGATCTATAGTCAGCGGTTTTAGCGAGTTCCTCTGTATTACTGACACTGATGTATAGCCAGCGGTTTTAGCAGGGTCCTGTGTACTCTTGACACTGATCTATAGCCAGCGGTTTTAGCAGGGTCCTGTGTACTATTGACACTGATCTATAGCCAGTGGTTTTAGCAGGATCCCCTGTACTATTGACATTGATCCATAGCCAGTGGTTAGCAGGGTCCTCTGTACTATTCAGACATTTAGGCCGTAGTTTTAGCAGGGTCCTCTGTACCATTGATACTGATCTATAGTCAGCGGTTTTAGCGAGTTCCTCTGTATTACTGACACTGATGTATAGCCAGCGGTTTTAGCAGGGTCCTGTGTACTCTTGACACTGATCTATAGCCAGCGGTTTTAGCAGGGTCCTGTGTACTCTTGACACTGATCTATAGCCAGCGGTTTTAGCAGGGTCCTCTGTACTATTGACACTGATCTATAGCCAGTGGTTTTAGCAGGGTCCTGTGTACTCTTGACACTGATCTATAGCCAGCGGTTTTAGCAGGGTCCTGTGTACTCTTGACACTGATCTATAGCCAGTGGTTTTAGCAGGGTCCTGTGTACTATTGACACTGATCTATAGCCAGTGGTTTTAGCAGGGTCCTGTGTACTATCGACACTGATCTATAGCCCGTGGTTTTAGCAGGGTCCTGTGTACTATTGACACTGATCTATAGCCAGTGGTTTTAGCAGGGTCCTGTGTACTATCGACACTGATCTATAGCCAGTGGTTTTAGCAGGGTCCTGTGTACTATCGACACTGATCTATAGCCCGTGGTTTTAGCAGGGTCCTGTGTACTATGGACACTGATCTATAGCCAGTGGTTTTAGCAGGGTCCTGTGTACTATCGACACTGATCTATAGCCAGTGGTTTTAGCAGGGTCCTGTGTACTATCGACACTGATCTATAGCCCGTGGTTTTAGCAGGGTCCCGTGTACTATTGACACTGATCTATAGCCAGTGGTTTTAGCAGGGTCCTGCGTACTATCAAGACTGATCTATAGCCAGTGGTTTTAGCAGGGTCCTGTGTACTATTGACACTGACCTATAGCCAGCGATTTTAGCAGGGTTGTGTACTATCGACACTGATCTATAGTCAGTGGTTTTAGCAGGGTTGTGTACTATCGACACTGATCTATAGTCAGTGGTTTTAGCAGGGTCCTGTGTACTATCGACACTGATCTATAGCCAGTGGTTTTAGCAGGGTCCTGTGTACTATCGACACTGATCTATAGCCCGTGGTTTTAGCAGGGTCCTGTGTACTATTGACACTGATCTATAGCCAGTGGTTTTAGCAGGGTCCTGCGTACTATCAAGACTGATCTCTAGTCAGTGGTTTTAGCAGGGTCCTGTGTACTATTGACACTGACCTATAGCCAGTGATTTTAGCAGGGTTGTGTACTATCGACACTGATCTATAGTCAGTGGTTTTAGCAGGGTTGTGTACTATCGACACTGATCTATAGTCAGTGGTTTTAGCAGGGTCCTGTGTACTATTGACACTGATCTATAGCCAGTGGTTTTAGCAGGGTCCTGTGTACTATTGACACTGATATATAGCCAGTTAGCAGGGTTTTAGGTCTATTCCAGGCTAGATTTTGAGACTGATTACATCATTCTTTAAAATCATATTGAGTGTGAAGAAAAAAGAGGTATGATAAACACAACAACAACAAGGAGGTATGATAAACACAAATCTATAACCAGCAAAAATCTTTTTATAGGAATTTTATTTTCCATCTCTTATCAGACAACATAAAATATTCATTACTTCAACTCCTAACAAACACAGCAATGTTCATCAACAAACGTCAACAGAACAAACAAATGTACAAAAACAAGAAATAATTTATCTATTTACATCTTATGTAATTAAGCACAATGTAACTATGTGGAATTCAATTAATTTACAGTAAATTCTATATCAACATTCAATCACTTCTAACCTCGGGATATTTTCAATTTGATCAAACAATAAACATGTTAAATCTAGAATAAGGTAGATATGTTTGTACAATTTCACCCAGTTTCAATAATCTGATGACTCCAGTAGTTTATTTGAGGGAAATGCATTTCTGTGATTGAATTACATCAGCATTTATTGTAGCAAAAAGAGCCTGAGGCTAAAAGACAACCCACAAATTACATGTGCCCGAAGTAGTCATGTGAAGTAAAAAAAAGCATATATGTTGAATGCTGCTCATTATACTCAAAGACAACTAGAAACAAGGTAAAAATTTTAACAGGAAGAAGAACATCAGCGGATCTAATTCATGCCAAGTCTCAATTTTCTTTTTATCATTCCGTGTATTTGACCAGAGCTACCTTGTTCAGAGTTCTACTTGTCGGAAGACTATCCAAGCTGAAACTGAATGGACATTTGGCCATGCAAAATAGCCAGTGGCAAAATATAGAATGTTATGAAAAGCATGCCCAGTTTTTTACCTGAAATTACATCAGCAAAAATTGTGCCTAACAACAATTAATACATATGATCTCGGTTCACATGTGGATGACAAGAGTACAAGGGTTCATGGCCACATGTAAATATACAGAGTACAAGGGTTCATGGCCACATGTAAATATACAGACTTCCTAACTGGGATATGTATGGTACCTGAATTATCAAGCTATAAGCTGCCAATGTTAATACTTCACATCCACAATAAAAGGTTTGGATTTGTGCCCAGGGAAAACGGGGAGGGGGGGTGGGGGGTGAAGAATTATATAACAGTTTGGAATGTAACATGTGGCTATGATCTATAATTTCCTATCTTATCAAACCCTGTGGAGGCTAGCATCAATTACTCCAGCTTGGATACTTCCAGATAAATATTCAGAGTCATGTTGAACATGCACCACAAATCCATGGCTATTGGGAGTAATGACTGTTTTGAAGCAAAATGAATCTAATGTTTTTGAAGTCCCCATAATCACATCAAGTATTATTTTGGTCAACGGTGTCATATTTTAGATATATTCAGGAATCCCTGCCAAAAACAGATGGAAACCCAATTTCAAATTCCAGTGTATGTCTGTTTTATGTTTTTGTTTTGTTTGTTTTTTACTTGGAGCACCAACAGTATCAAACTTATGTATTTTGTCTTTACTGACATAACACCCAATGGAGTTTTTTATGCCAATGTAACTGCTCCTTTTTAAGTCCCGGAAATTGTCATTACTCTCAGCATGATATATAAATGTAGATGTGAAAATCCTAATATCTGAAGATCCACCGTTTTCCAGCAGAGGAACTATCAACAGGATAGACAACCCAGGGCAGCAGACATATTACAAACAGAGATGTAATGTATTCTGTATTTGTACCGGAGGAAAAGAGGGAAGAGGTAGCAGATGTTTGATTCACCAGGATATTGGAAGGAATGGGTGAGTGAGGGAGTTAGGGCTTAACGTCGCATTCAGCAGTATTTAGGCCATATAGTGATGATATAACTAACTATGATATGATTAGCTGGACATGTGCAACTATCCCCATGTACAGCATGTGACATGGTACATAACTCATGCTGCTCACCCACTTGGGGGTTGGAAGAATGGCAAGTCCATGGAGAGGTAAGATGCTGTCCATAAGTTGCATACGGTAAACACTGTAATAATTCAATCACAGAAAGTGCAGTTTCTTACCCCAAAATAATACATGTACATGTACCAAGGTAATACCATTTATTAGAACGGAAAGTTGAAGAAATAATATAGGATCTTATCTATGTCGTTTCTCCTGTATTTAGAAGGTGATCAAATGTGTAAGTGAGGTGGAATTTACCTGCTGCCATGGCTGGTTGTGCATGAGACAATGGTAAAGGGGGTGTAAAGAAGGCTCAGTGGGCTATTTTACACCCCTGTCCCTTTGTCTCTGGCATGAACTGTCATGACGGCCACTAATTCCAACCTGGTTTATTAGCGGGACTGATCAAAATTTGAAGCAAAATCTGGGGGTGATTGAACATGTATATACAGTAATCCCCCTAATAATTCAATCACAGGAAGTATAATTTTCTTCCATAAAATCCGGGGTGATCAAATTTATTAGAACAGAAAGTTGACAAAATGGTTTAAACTCATGCATATAATCCATTATTTCTTCATTATTTCAATGATTTTAGATGGTGGTCAATTTATTAGTACAGCCGATTGAAGTTTTTTCCCAAACTTGAATTTTGATAGGGGGATTAAATTATTAGAGGGATCACCATAGGGTGTTTGAAATTATCAAAACATTTACCATAACCCATTTGGGGGAACTTTTACACACTCCTAATAACATCTATGGTATAGTCATGGATGCTAATACTTGTTCAATCCCAGTTTACTAGCTGTAATATTCAATGATACATTTCAAAAATGGCCAAAATCATTAGTAAAATATAATGATGTGTAAAGAAACACTCAGTGCAAAAGATACAACTCACTCATGCACTGGACTCCCACTTACAAGTCGTGTAAAACAGTTTGGGAAATTCAAACAATCTGGGTGAGACTGTCAGGCATCAACTGGTGCACCATCATAATGGACTTGAGCATCTCAGAGAATTCATTATGTGGAGTGGAATAATCTCCAGTGTGAGCGGTTATCATGGTACGATGAGAGAATGTATATAAGGAAATCCTTGGGGAGGAATGTGAACATTGGTCTGCAGAATCATGAAGTACTAATGTATTCCAACCACTACAACTGGATTTGTACCTGTCTAACTTGAAAGAATCAAGTGTATGCCATAATTGTGCAATCACAATTCTCAAGTCATCCATACTTGGACCTAACCAATAATATGTGAGCTAGACCAGCTCGTGACTTCAACTCGGCAATGACAGGTAGTTAGCATATTGTGTATGATCTTATCAATCCTGAAATTTGATGGGGTGGGTGAATCAACCAGATGATGCCTTGTGCTATCTTGTTTGGAATTGCCTGGGGAAATCATGTTGCCTGAGCAATCAATGTGTTCCCTTGAGCCACCAGGTATCACCTCAAGTAATCACAAGCCAAAGCCTGGCGCACACGAGAGCTATCAGCTGAGCTAACGGCCTCAATTGCCTGTCAGCTCAGGGGCTAGCTCTCGTGTGTGGGCAGTTTTTGGTGAGCTTTTGGCCTCGCGAGGCCGCGACAGAAATATCAAACTTGTTTGATAATTTCGTCTCACGAGGCCAAGTCCTCAGCGTGTGCGGCGAACGCAAACCAACAGCTCAGCAGTTTTATTTGACCAGCCGATAGAAACGTATCTCAAATTCACGTGATTTTTACGGCTGTTCAAAAACAGGGCATGAATTTACCATAAAACTTTACCAGACCATCGGGCTGATATATTTCATTACACAAAGGTGAAATTCTTTATTTATAACCAGCCAGTCGGGCTGGTTAGTTAGCTTTAGAACTATATTTAACCAGACAAGTTCTAAATTCACCAGCCACGGGCTGCCGGGCTTGTGGCAATTTCGAGCCCTGAAAAATGATCTCGAAGAAGGTGTTCTGCGAGAACCGGTGATCCTTTTGCTCACCGTGTGCGATGAAACCACACGAGAGCTAGCCCCTGAGCTGACAGGCAATTGAGGCGGTTAGCTCAGCTGATAGCTCTCGTGTGCGCCGGGCTTTAGCCAATGATGTGACCTACATGTAAAGTAACCACATGTGACCGAGTTATCATTAGACCACAGGCATCACGTGACCTAAGGTATGACATGTGACAATATACAATCACAGGATATCAGGCAATCACAATGTGACTTCAGCAATCACATGTGACCAAAGCAGTCATGTTTGACCATTGAGCAACTGTGTGTGAACTTCAATTTGATACAATGACATGGGCATCTACACACTCCTAAAGGCTACATGTACTATTCTATATGTGATCACTCACAATCAACTAAGCCTTTTCTTCAACTGTATGATAACACTCATCAACAACAACAATCACTGGTGCAGTTTCACAATAATATACACCCACAATTTATAAGAATATCTGGGCAAGTCCTGCAATAATTCAATCACAGCAATAAATGCTTTTCATGTATGAAAATATAACTCATAATATCGAGCTGTAATTGTTCAAAATTTGTCACACATCTACAATATAATAAGCGGCATAAAATTCCATTAATTCTTAATATTTTATTTTGTTCAGTTTCCAATTGTACTTTCTGCGACTGAATTATTAGAGGACCGACCTGTTTCATTTGTGTTCTATTTTTTTTTACAATCTTCAAGAATCGATATGCAGGTAAATTCTTCATGAACTAATTTTCACTCATGTAAAAATTTACATGTATAATACAACAAATTCTGAGCTTCTCTATGTGTATGAAATTCAATGCACAAACTGTTAACTCTACATGTAACAAAGAGAAATCTAGGAGATGCTATATTGTTCGTGGTGACTTGGGTATCAAAAGATGATGTCATGCAGGATTCTTTACTCATAGATACTTCAGGGATATAGTCAACTATACTTACTGGAATAATTTTAGTGGCCGGTCCCAGACCTTGTTAAGAGGGTCGAAAGCTTGTGTATTAAATTCCATAAATGTGAAGAAGCTCAAAGTTTATAGTATTATTGAAGATCACACATGTATATGAGTTCAATCAATTTATTTGATTCAACCCACTAAAATATTTGGGTCAGATTCTGACAATTCAACCTGAATAAATGTTATCACCCTTTAATTCACACTGGGAGAATACCATTACTGTGACTACCATTTATCGTGAATAACGTTCTATGTAACGATCCCCTCTAATAATTTGTATGACATTTTTTGTCTTCGAACAAGAAAACAAGCTTGGTTCAGTAACAATTTAGCAAATACAAATACAGTCATGTGCAAACATCTTCCCATTCTTGGTGTCCAAATTGATCTTTTTCTCTAGCATTTTTTGAAACAGCTAGGGTGTCCACATCCTATATACTGTGTTGTGTTAAATCCGTCAACTTTAGGGTGTACAAAGCTGAATTGTGGTGTTCAAATGACGAGCATATGCAGCATTGCGAAGTTAAAAGCCTGAGGTGAACAACTGTAGCAGGAGAACATTTTCCTTTTTTCTTAAGAATTATTTTCTCTTGAGTATGTTGAGAAGATAGTTCACTTTTGCTGTTTGAATTGTTGAAGAGATTACTGTTGCTAAGCCCTCTACAATGTGTATATAATGATGAATAAAGCTAGTCCTTAGTTTCACAACCACTTTCATGACTTTATGAAAAAAGAAAGATGAGAGAAGATGGTTTCCTTCTTCGGACAAACCAAATATATCCATTGTTTTTTGGCAAACAGATGCAGTTTGATAAACTTTGCATGGAACAAAAAATATGATCTGGGCTGCTTGATACAATCTTCAAGAACATTATTTGTCAAAACTTTTACAAACAACTGTTTTTGTTTTCCCGTCAGTGATAAAAATGGTTGACATGATGGTGTCTGTGAAGCTATACATGTAATACGATCTCTGTGAGAAAGAATACTTAAAATCATTATAGATTTACATCACTCTATATAGAGTCAGTTTAATAATGTTGAGTATTTCTTAAGTCCTGGCAACATAATACAGTGAGACTGTCACTACACTACACCTTTTAGATCATTTCAGCCATTTACAATCCTCTTGGTATTATACTGGTGGTATCACTTGTGCTCCTACTGAATCAGTTGTACGATCAGTTAAGCCAGGCCATTTAAAACTAGAATGGAATCTAGTTAATGGTCACTTCAGGAAGACAACAAAATAGTCAGAGTTAGCTCCCTTCCATTACTGGTTCATCAATGGATGATTTTTACAATGAGTCAGTAGAAGCAGGTATTTGCCATTCCTATATATATCATCTTCGCTTACCCCAAGTCTAACACTACACGTGTTGCCTTGGCTGAAACGTAACACATTATCTGATCAGAATACAGGTCTGGTGATGTCATAGCGCTATAAATATTTCGTGGTCCATATTAGAAGAAGTGCAATGTGTGACCTCTTTAAAATTCAAATTTGATTGGCTATTCGAAGCAAATTAACATCAATACACCCACCACTTGCCATATTTGGAGATCACACGGGCAGACATCAAAGAAAATCCTAGCTGCACGGTGTTGGCAAGCTCCTATCTTGATTGGCTATATGACATCACATGCGTTTCTCGGTTTGAACAGTTTACTCTATTCAGTAAGTCAAGGTAAATGACGGAACGTTAGTGTAGTATTTAACTTGAAAATGTCAAGATGATATATATCAACCCTTTATGCACTGCAGCTTTGACCTCATTTTGAAAATGAAGGCGGATTCCAAAACATCATAATGTCACTGAGAACTCTTCATGACGTCCCTGAACTACAAATCAATTTCCACAAATGCCTTGGTGATGCATTGTTGACCTCGGTTTGAAAACTGCTGTGCACCAGAAATACCTCCAAATATTTTATTTATTTATTATTTTTTCTTGGAATGGGGATGTGACTTTTTGGTTCGCGTTATATGTAAAGTTCTCCATTTGCAACTGAAGCTCAAATTCACAGGCTGAAAAAGACACCCTTTCTCTTTCCTTGGCAGTCCATAAAATAATACAATCCTAACTTGATATGAAATAATTAACAAAAGTTTTTTAAAAAATCTTTACATGTACGTATTAAACTATACACTCTAATAATATACAATACAGCCTTTGAAATGTTGAACTGACACATGGTAACTGGTTGGTAGGGAGTTAAGGGGCACACCTCGTCTCTCAGTCGGGCAGTTGGAAGATCTGAATCTCAATTTAAAACACCATCCAGGAGGAAAAATAAGGTAGCAAAAATATAGAGGACTGGTGAGGTTTCACCGTAGATCTGTGATGCTGGCCTTGTCCCCGAACACCTGGACAAGCTGCTCCTCATATTCGTCAATATTCCTCTTCAGGATGTCCATACATGGCCCCAGAAGTCGCTCAAACGCCTGCACATCCAGCACTGAAATGTACAACAGGTGAGAAGCATGGTCAGTGGGAGATCTATAGTGGTAGAATAGACATAAGGAATGAGCAAACCATAGAGATGCCACATGTAACATGAGGCACCGGAGGTGCTACAACTCCTCAGCCCCTTAACAGTCTAGACCAAGATGTTTTCATGTGTGTAGAAGTTTGGATGCATAGCAGAGAGTTATGGCATGCGAAATGCAAACCCAAGCCACAACCCCTGACAGATGAACGGATGGATACACGGACACCCGGACGGACGACAATCGGAATCCAGAATACCCCCCATATTTTCCATTTCATACAGCGATGGTTTTTACAGTGAGATCTAATTACAAAAAAAAAAGATAATAATCAGCCGAGCGAAGAAACTACCTGGCGCCAGTCGGGAACGATTACAGAGAGCATTCAAGGCTTCCAAAAAATAAAGGAGCAAAGGTTTCCGAGGTTTAGTTGCACATTACAACATCAAAACATGCGGCAGGCCTGCACAAATTGAAATCCAGGTAACCCAAACAAGAGTTACACCAAAAAATTTTCATGTAACGATATCTCGTTAACAATATAGTCGATGGCGGCCATCTTGGTTAACGCAGTTTGGTGAAAAACAATTCCAGTCATCTTCTTAATGATGTGAAGTCACTCCCCAGATTTGAAGTCGATCGGTTGAATTGTTCTCGAGATATCATGTTCATAACATTTTGGAGATGGATGGAATCTAAGATGGCTGACGGCGGCCATCTTGGTTAACGCAGTTTGGTGAAAAACAATTCCAGTCATCTTTTTATTGATGTGAAGCCACTCCCCAGATTTGAAGTCGAACGGTTGAATTGTTCTCGAGATATCGTGTTCACAACATTTTGGGATGGATGGAATCTAAGATGGCTGACGGCGGCCATCTTGGTTAACGCAGTTTGGTGAAAATCCATTCCAGTCATCTTCTTATTGATATGAAGTCACTCCCCAGATTTGAAGTCGATCGTTTGAATTGTTCTCGAGATATCGTGTTCATAACATTTTGGAGATGGATGGAATCTAAGATGGCTGACGGCGGCCATCTTGGTTAATGCAGTTTGGTGAAAAACAATCTCAGCCATCTTCTCACTGATGTCAAATCACCCCCCAAGTTTGAAGTTGACGAGTTGAATTGTTCTCAAGATATCCCGTTCACAACATGGTTGGGACGGAAGGACGGACGGACGGGTAGCATATTTTCCAAGTCCCCCTCTTAATTAACCATGGGGACAATTAACCATGGGGAGCTGATACGAGAGCTAAACATCACTTTTGCGAAGGGAGTGATTTGTTTTGTTCTTCCTATCATATTATATTTCTGATTAAATAAATCCATTTATTTTCAAACAAAAAAATAATGAAAATGAAATAATCTATGTGATCTCAATAGTGATGAATTTCAACAGTCACCAGTGGTTACCAGTAGACTCATCAATTAATTCAAGCTCACTAGGAGCTTGAACAATTCTAGTTAATGTTCTGTCATTATTTCTGGTAACGACTCAACTGCTACCTAATTTATAAATTGGAATGAACTGGCTTTCCTGACTGGGGTGATTATGTCATATAAAATTAACAATATAACGTTTATAATGTAAATGTAATATTTTATCTTAGTTTTAACATCTTCTGTATGTTTTCATGTATAGAAATAAGGAATGCTTGATTGATTGATTGATTGATGATGATCATATTAAAAAAAGGTAGCCATTTGATTACATGAGGAATCAACATTTTCTGTATGTTTTCATGTATAGAAATAAGGAGTGATTGATTGATTGATCACATTAAAAAAAAAAAAATGGTAGCCATTTGATTACATGAGGAATATCAAAATTGTCAGTGGCTACAACAATTGCCATGTATAGACGTTCGACACATAATGGTTTAAAATAAACGAAAATGAAACTCACTCGATTCTTTAATCTCAAAGATCAGATCGAGCAGAGTGACACAGTTCTGCATATAAAAGTCGGAAACCAATCATCATTGCATAGTGTATGCGCAAAAGCGGAGTCCGTGAAGGTTCTCTACAATCCCAGGCCGACAGAATTTAAGTGAACGAGAAGAATGGGTGGCGAATCATCAGACGAATCACAGTTCAATATTGTCCAAGAGTATCAACATCCTAATGACTACAGTCTCTGTATAATGATGGCACACTTGGCAAATATTGCACCATCTCATGCTATGAATAGCCTGTGCAGGAGACTACCCCTTGTTTTCTCATTTGACTTGATGTGCCATTGCGCAGTTTGTCCTTATCATTCCGACCATATCGGGTCGAATTTCTTAAAATTACAAATATTCGAAAGATTATATCAATTTTTATTCACGCGAACGGAGAAAGCGTTATATACTAGATGGGTATACCCAAGGCAGATTTCTACTTTCTTTCCACTGTCTTCGCTGTTTTTTTGCCTTTGAGGTGGGTGCTCGAAAAAAGCCGATATGAGCACGTGATAGTTTGTCAAATCACTTGTATAGTGATAGTTTGTATATCATTGCGCCATTCATAAACCAGGGGAATCACTCATCAGTGTCAAATATCCCATGAAACGAAATCCGTGAAAGGAGTAAAAATCGCCTCTTTGTAATTAATATTTTTAGATGCGCAGCTTTGTTTAGGATACTTATTGCTACATTCATTTTATAGCACTTTCCCTTAAATTATGTGCCCACTCAAGGCACTCAAGGCAAGGTGGGAGGTTGGGGGGAGACGTATGTTTTTGCTTAAAAAAACAACCAGCATTTTAGGCTTCATGCCGGAGCGGCAACTCAAGGGTCAAAGTAGCTAAGATTTATAGCGTCTCCATTCCCTCACCGCTATGCCGACGACAAATACATTTCCCTGGTGGTAATTCGAACATCTCTATGGCGCACTTATTATTACCTTTGCGCCCTATTGCACCGTCATTAACTTGAGAAAAAGGGCCGCCATGAATAAAAATACCATAATCGATGTTGTGATCATCATCCCGTGTATACACGGGGTCTATTATGACGGAAATGCCCATCTTCTTGACCCTCGATTTCAGGTGATTTTGAGTCTCCATAGGGATAATTTTAACGTCTGTAATTAATTTTTGACCGACGAATGGCCATTTAGTCTGCCATTTCTGTATTTTTATTCATGGCTGCCCATTTTCTCAAGTTAATGAAGGTCCAATAGGGCGCAAAGGTAATAATAAGTGCGCCATGGAGAAGTTCGATTTACCACCAGGGAAATGTATTTGTCGTCGGCATAGCGGTGAGGGAAGGGAAACGCTATGAATCTTAGCTAGGGTCAAAGTGGAACCTCTAGTTAAGCCCTCTTTCTTGCCAGTGCTTGGTGTAACACTTTCTAGCCAAATGCACAAATAATCAGGACTTAATACCAAGTTGCTGGTTTTAAAATGTGGGTGTTGACTGCCACTGTAATAATTAAGAAGCTCCAAAGAAGCAAAACTGCTGGATCTACATTGTGTTTATACATTTCATATGAATGAGTCACTGGCAATACCATACTACTGAATATGCAAATGAGTCCTGCACTACACCGAATGAACCAATGGCAGACATACAACTTTACTATGGAGCTCTTGATAGGCTACATGCCAGTAAGTGTATGTAAATCAGTATGAAAGTAGGCCTAATGTATGCATACTTGGAGATCCCTTTTTAGAAGCCTGGAAAATAGTAGAAAAATAAAAAAAAATGTAAAAAAATAATTAATGACCGGTTAGACCTGAAAGTTTCAAAGGCACAAGTAAAAAATAAAAGGATCATAACCTGTAAGTTTCAAGAATTTCCTTGCAATAGTTTTCGAGATACGGCTCGGACAGACGGACAGACACACTGCTAGGGCCACAACAATACTCCTGAGCCCGTAGGGCTGAGGAGTAAAAAGACTTTCTGAGGCAGGCTATTAACTAGTTACGAGTCTAAGGGTCTTCAAGCTTATTTCAACATGAGAGGCGGAAAAAGCTGACAGTGCACATCTGCAAAATATTCAGCATCTTCCCTGTAAGTTTCAAAGTTGTCTATCATATATATGTACAGGACTTGTAAGCATATATTGATATTGATGATAAAGGGCCTCAACTCTTGAGGAGAATCATCGAAACTGGAAAATAACCCCTACAGTACACATATATATGATGCTAAGCATCTTCCATGTAAGTTCGAAGTTGTTGATCAAATAGAAGCGGAGATATTGTCCGGACAATTTTAGCCACGTGCTTTAACATCTCCACACATTAATTTCACATTTGTTAGCACAGAAAACTTAGGACTTCCCAGGACTTTTTGTCAAAATGACAAATTCAAGGACATTCAAGGCCTTGCAATGAGCAAAGTGGAAATTAATTACTAGGCACTATAAGATAGCATACATGGCATATAAGAATCCTATATAAGATGAGCGGGCGAGTGTGATAGGGTTTAATATTGCTTTCAACATTTTTTCAGCAATAAAACGATAGGGAAAGGAAGGGAGGGGGTACCTACTAGTAACAGAGCAGATCTAATGCTTTCATTTTATAGTACTGTCCCCCCAGAAATATCATTCCATAGGCAGACATGACACCCCACTCACTCACATTATACTGACACTGAGCGAACCAGTCCTTGTTCTATCCTCTTAATGCGGACTGTAAGCAAGGAAGTAACAAGTTTCATTTTTCAAGTCTTTGGTATGACCTGGCCTAGGATTGAACCCAGTACCTACCGCTTACGATGCCGACACTCTAACCATTAAGCCACCGCAGTCAGTGCGGTCCCTATAAAAAATGATTTGATACACAGCTTGATATTTTGATAATACATGTAATCCCTTCAATCCTGTGCTTTCAATATTTTCTGTTGCCTACAGCAATTTGATATGAAGTGGATTCAGTTACCAAGGTAATTGTTATACGTATTTCTGGGAAAGCAGCTCATACTGAATTTGTATTGCAACAATCCATGGTGCTCTGGATTTGGGATCATCCTAGAATTGTCAGTATGCATGGAACAGGATCATGAACATGTACATCATGATGCCAGAAGGATGTCACGATCGATACATGTTGAAAAGTAACCTCAGAATACAATTTAATCTGTATATATATATATATAGTATCTTGCATCCCATGAAACCAGCCTCTTGATAATTTGTGGCAGTCATCCATCTATCATGATTGGTTGGTTGGTTGTTTGACGTTTAACGTCGCACCTAATCTTACTGGTCACACGGCAACAATGACCCAAACAAACAAACCCTAGCAAAACCCTAACCCTAACAAAAATCTAACCAAAACTACAAACAATTTTGAATTTCGAATTTTGAAAATTAGGCTCTACAGACACTGGTGATCACAATGGATCGTCAGAGAGCCTAATTTGTTTGGCACTTTAATCTACCTCCTGTGCCAGACAAACATGGTATGGTAAACCATGCTGCCCTAAGCTGGAGGGCGCCATCTATCATGAAACTTTATTGGACATATATTTCTCCAAATTGACAGGCATTCTGTTCATACGGTAATTCCCCTAATAATTCAATCACAGGAAGTTCACTTTTCATCTCTATTACTCACAGAGAAATAGTAACATTCCCATTTTTCATTCAAATTAAAGAAAAGTCATATAATGACAAAATGTGACATTTTTTAGCTGGTGCCACCAAGAATATTTCCAGATATAAGGTGTTGTGTCATCCACAAACCTTTATTGGCTCTACACTTTCAAGTGTCTGGGGATCATTTTTCGTCTGATCCTCACCTGATGTTTGTATGTGTATTGTAGCTAGTATTACAGGTATACATGAATGAACACAATCATATCAATTGTGTTTGCCCTTTACAACATCAGTCACAGAAGTGGCATTACTGCCAGTTATGATTGCATTATGTACTCCCAAAGCTTCAGGGTAACTCACCAAATCTGATTGCCATAGCAACCGATAAATCAACACAAGACATTAAGGCAGAACAGACATGCCAATAGGAGGTTGTCACCTTTCATTAGATGATGGTTCAGCCACCGGGCCATACAACTCCAAACAATATGGGAGAAAAGGATGCAAACAAAAAAGCCAAATAAAGACTAGATCAATTCTGAGAAGCCAGAAAAAATGCAATGGTCCAAGATAGACATGGCAATAGTTGGCAGGCCTTCTGATTTGACATGCACTTTCACTCTTGCTTTACACCGTACATGGCGTATGCTCAGAAACACTGAGACGTTACATTTCTAGAGAAAGCAAAGCATCATATTATCTAATTAACAAGTTACAATTTCAGCTAATTTGCACAGATAAATGAATTGTATAGATTCACAATGGATAATCTCAGCTACATTACAATCAATACTGGACATTAAAGAGCAGAAATAAACATGCCATTGGCAGGTTGACAGGGCAATGAGGATTTGGACTGACAAGCAAAATGAACATGTATATTCAATGTATGATTTGGGGGAAAAGTGCATGTATTCGTAATGAAGTTTTTTACAGTTTCATCCAATCACAAGATAATATGTCTAGGTCAAAAAATAGCCCATTGGGCTTCAATACCCCTCGGGTATCAGTTATTGTTTACACTCAGTAATAATGCATAGTATAATATCATCAGTGTAATTTTATAACTAGATTAACAAAAATGTGATTCAGTAGGGTTTGCTGTAGTTCAGCTTTTGTCAAGGCCTGAGGTTCTGGTAGAGTATGACCGAATTCTTAGCTCAAAATATACTCTTCTAAAAAGCTTATAATCAAATCAAGTAAGTTTATCCTGGAAATATAGATCAAGGTCAGTCATCTTCAAAAAATTTCAAGTCAATTCTAACTTAATTGCACAGGGAACATGAATTTCATTTGGAGATCTTAAGACTAGACATATAGAATTTGACCTTTTAAAAATAGCCCAAGGTCAGTGATATTCTTCAATAGACTTCAGGTCCAGCCATAAATGGTATAAATTTGGACAATGTAGATATTATCTTTCATGGAATATTGTACTAAATAGAATCTGACCTGGATAAAATAGGTCAAAGATAAAATAGGTCAAGGTCAGTCATCTTCAGCACACCTTTGGAGCATCACCAGATGTACACATACTAGTATTAATTTGGAAAGACTAGCTTTATTTCTTCATCTTATATCATAATAAACAGTATATGACCTTTAAAAATTAGGTCAAGGTCAGTCAACTAAGATAGGCTTCTAGTCAATCACCAGTTGCATAAACAATATGAATTTGGAGACCCTAGCTTTAATCCTTCAAAAAATATAGCAAATACTGAAATTTAACCTTGATGAAATAGGTCAAGGTCAGTCATATTCAGTACACCTCGATCTGGACCTTCGCCAGATGTATACATAGTATTAATTTGGAAAGCCTAGCTTTATTTCTTCATGTTATATCATAATAAACAGTATATGACATTTTAAAAATAGGTCAAGGTCAGTCAACTGGGATAGGCCTCTAGTCAATCAAGAGTTGCAAACATAATATGAATTTGGAGACCCTAGCTTTAATCCTTAAAAAAATATAGCAAACACTAAAATTTGACCTTGATGAAATGTCAAGGTCAGTCATCTTCGGTACACATCTGGACATTTGCCAGATGTATACGTAGTATTAATTTGGAAAGCCTAGATATATTTCTTCATGTTAGACCATGATAAACAGTATATGACCTTGAAAAAATAAGTCGTCAGTCAACTACGATAGGCTTCTATCACCAGTTGCATAAGTAATATGAATTTGGAGACCTAGCTTCAATCCTTCAAAAAATACAGCAAATACTATAATTTGACCTTGATAAAATAGGTCAAGGTCAGTCTTTCAGTACACCTCTGGACCTTCGCCAGATGTATACACAGTATTAATTTGGAAAGCCTAACTTTATTTCTTCATGTTATATCATAATAAACAGTATATGACCTATAAAAAAAATAGGTCAAGGTCAGCCAACTGGGATAGGCTTCTAGTCAATCACAAGTTGCATAGATAATATGAATTTGGAGACCCTAGCTTTAATCCTTCAAAAAATATAGCAAATACTAGAATTTGACCTTGATAAAATAGATCAAGGTCAGTCATTTTCAATAGGCTTCTGACCCTTCACGCGATACATATGTGGTATGAATTCACAATGCCTGGCTATAATTCTTCTTGAGATATCGTGTTCACAAGAAAGATGGAAGAACGGACAGACAGACGACGCTGACGACAATACCCTTAGGGGTAACAAAAATGAAGCACAGCGAACGTTTTCTTGTATTATGAAAAAAACAGTTTTCTGAGCTGTTTTTGTCTGTTTTGTGCAGAGTTCGAGAACAGAAAATATCTGTTAGGACCAAATGTTTGATATTGTGAACATGTTTTGCCTTGGAATAAGTTTTTGTCGTCTGTGTGTGGTGACTGCGAACATTTCTCGGAACATCTTCCAACTATTACTCCATCAACTGACGAGCTGCACCCATGAGACCAGGGATTGAACCCAAGGCAGGGGTCAAAATGTTGAGGTCATCCCAGTGAGATTGAGGTCATCCATTACACATGCAGGGATTCCGCCAGAAAAAAAAATCCGGGTCCGCAACTTACGAGGGAGCGAAGCGACCAAGTATGAGGGAGCGTAGCGACCGAAGGGGGGAGAGTTCGAGAGGGGGGTGTCCCCGCTCGCGGCGGCAGAAGATTCTTGATAATTGCCGTTTAAATTGATGGCCTGAGAGAGCGTCTAGAGATGGATTTTATTATAAAGATTAACAGCAGGAACGTCTGTTTAAAGTCTATTTACACTCTTTGCTACGTATGTATTACCACGATAATTTGAACTTGGAAGCAGAAATCTTCCGGGACGGTCGCTAACCGAGCCGATACGCGGACGTGGTGGAGAGCACATGAACAGATTTTGATAGCGAGACCTGGAAAACATCATGGCAAGCAAAATTATGCCTCAGATGATCTAATAATATACCCAAATGGTGACAGTTGTCAACTTGACCTTCCAGAGCTTGTACTTTCAGTTCCGTGGCCTGCGCTGGAAGAGCACTAAACACAACGAACGTGGCTGGATGGACAGACTGTAGTCGCAGACTGTTAGCTGGAAATGGTGTGCTATCATACCTCGGGAAGCGGGACATTTTCCACGTGCTTCAGAGAACCGTCAGGACATATTGCCCTAATTCCGTCAATTGCCTTCTTTTCAAATGTGAATTTCCACATGTGTTTTCATTGATATTCACGAAGGGAAGACTTGGAGGGATATAAAGTAACATTTTCAACCTTTAGCTATCATTTTACTTCTTAACAAGCGGACCAAAAGGGGGATTTTTTTTTCATTCAGTGGGGGAGAATGGGTCCGTCGACCCTAGCGGAATCCCTGACATGATACATGTATCGTGCATTTTACCTTCAACTTAAATTTTACGGAGCACGTACGTTTCAACTTTTTTTTACTCCCGTAAAATCCAATTTCCAGAATGGAAACTTGAAAGAAAAAAAGAAAAAAACAGTTGAGAATAAATTAATATCTTACACATCCTCATGCCTGCATAATATTATAATTTACAAGACCATTTTCTCTTGGGATTATAGTGTTGTGTCACAATTAGGTGCACAAGTAAGTTGCAATTTGGCTTCTTTGGCTTGTCAAATTCAAGACAAAACTCACAGGATGTTTTGTTACTTTCATTATCAAAATGCAACCAGGAATGAGGATCTATTTTAGTCTCTCTGAATCTTGAAAGCGAAAAACTTTCATTGAAGCACTGGTCGATTTGTACATCACTCCTACTAAATTCTACACATGATTGAGGATGGTTGTTGTTGTTCTGCAGCCCCTCACATCAACTGGCTTGGAAATTTCACCTGGTGTTTGGCACGTTTGATTATCATCAATATTCTGTGAGGAATGGACCTCATCAGCCCAGGGGCGTTTTGAAGCCCCCAAAATCATGAAAAGGAAAGCCCAGCTCGCCCTCCTGACGATCACAAAAAAATTGGCTTCCGTAAAAACAAACATTAGTTCCCTAGGAACAATTTCACCCATGCCCTTTTGCCTACAACAACAACCACACGAATTTGCCGTGGCTGACAGCACCAGCTGTAAATTTGCATCATGAATGTTTGGCCAACAAAGTATAACTCGTCAGCAGATTTTGTTAGTCGTAAAAACGAGTGAACGACCAAACATTTTGACCCCTGCGAGGCTATGTCTACTTGTGGTGCTGGCAGTTTTGTTTTTTCCGAGAAGAAATTTCACTGTGTGCTGGAAACGGGAACAAACACGAGGCCAGACAGTTTTAGTCAGTGTATATTGGCACACAATGGATGGAAAATGCATACATGTAAAAGCCTGAAAGATTTGGCTCATGCAGCAATCTAGGTAAACCTAGATGGTAAATCAGGGGAATACCATCTAGACGTAACGCTATGAAAACTTCGTGCAAAATGTTCGCCGATATTCTACGAGATCCCATAATCAGCCAATCACGACCATTTCAACCTTTTCGCTCTGACAATGATTGACGTTTACTTCAAGCAGATTATAACATCTTCGCACGGCACAATCTTTTGATATTTTCTACCCCTAACAAAGCCAGACTTTTCGGCGGGAGTAAACTCTTTGATGTTTACGGACCCTGCCGGGAAATGATGCCATATTTGGAAACTGTTTCGGGAAAATGTTTATATATTAGACCACGAGCTACCGTGTGTAATTACTGTGGGCGTGATTTTGAAATAGTTACAACCAGCTATCCATCTGATTGGCTAACAATAGTAGTTTCAACTCGCACTGGATTTATATAGGGCTGAATTCAGATATAATATTCCGTGATATTATATATGAGTTTACTGAGATTGGCTCATGCAGATGCTTTAGCAGCGGCTTGTGAAAGATTAAAATATGATATATTTAGTGTGGGATGTTGGATGCATTGGAGGACTATAATACATAATTTGACATATCACGTGTGGAAAATATGGCGGAAGAACAAAAATATTCTGAACAAAAACAAAAGTCTTCAAGCCATTCTGGCTTTGGACTCTAATAATAATCTGAACCAGCTGCAACAACAATTGCAATGGGTACCACAAGAAAAAAAACAAAACAAAAATCAAAATGTACCCAATTTGAATAGGCTTGTGCTCTTTCAAACAGAAATGTTGCATACCAAATTTGAAATCTCCAGCTTCAATGGTCCGGCTTGTAGAGCGTCAACGTTGTTACATGGATATTTTCTGTCTTGTTGCCATGGAAACCACAAAAAACATTGAAATGTATCCAATTTCAACAGACCTGTGCTTTGCCACACATCAATGCTGTATACAAAATTTGAAGTCTCTAGATGGAACGGTTCAGCTTCTAGAGTGTTAACGTCGAATTCGGACGGACGGACAAGCTGAATCCAGATAGCCCCCCTATACTTCGTAATGGGGGGTATAAATAGCCTTTATGCTAGTATGCTTCAGATGGAAACTCATACACTTTGGATATCAGTTGGAGGCTTTTATCGCATTCACATCGTCATATGGAAATGGAAACCGCAATATTCATCACAAAGTGCCCAAATTTAATAGGCTTGTGGTTGACCACCCAACAATCCTGTATACCAAATTTGAAGTCTCTAGAAGCAATGGTTTGGCTTCTGGACCAGTCACAAAAATTGTTGACGACTGACGACCAGACAACCAGATGACCGGACGACCGACCGGACATACATGCCGACGACAAGACCCCGCAGCCTGATAGGCTGAGGGGTAAAAATGGCAAAACACGAAACAATGTTTTTGTTCTAACATAATGTACGTTGGGCTTTACCGTATAACTGACCCCAGATTATTGATTCCAGCTGCCATTGTCATGGCGATAGCTCAACGAGACCATAGATCAGATTGGTATTACATCAGTGAGGATCCCAAACAAATCATCTATCTTATCCCCTGAAGGCCACTTCACCACTGAGCCTTTATACACTAATCCCTGTTCAACTGTTCAATATGCTTTCTCCCTGGACGCTGATCAAGTGAACACATAGGTTGAACGAGCTAACTTTGTACTGTGTGTACTTCCACATACAATCGGGGACATTTTCACTAGTATTTTCGAGCAAATTCATCTCATGGTGGTAATAAAATATATTAAACTCACATAACATGTACCTACACTTACATTATAGCATGTTGTACATGTATGACACCTTGAACCAAAATGATATTTTGGTGTAATGTCATGGCTGTGACACCTTGAACTAAAATTAACCTGTTTTCCATGTAACCATATCTGCCATGACAGTACATCAAAATCTCACTTTGGTTCAATGTGTAATATTTTTTATATGTTTAAATATCCATACTACGATGTGTAGCCAAAAACGAAAAAAGCCGCTTCTCAAACATATGACACTGTTTAATATGGCACCTTTATTGCAAGAGTTTTATGGTATAAAACTTTGATATTTTTTCTTTGTGGAACACATTTTTATATCTAATTATTTTTACGATGACACTTTCTTGGTAATGCACATTTATACTTGTGCTGGATTGGGCCAATCCTGTGCAGGAAACTGCACCCTGTGAGTTTGGCACCAAATCACCAGCAGTAAATGCACCATGCTCAAACCACGTGTGCTTTCACATTATGGTAGAGGAATGGTATAAAAAAAACGGACGGCAAAAAATTATGCAGCTCTTTTTCTTCATTCTTAAATGGGACAGAACCTTGAGAGAATTTGATAGGATTCCACTTAAGGGCTGATTGTTAAGGAGGTATACTACCACTCCAATTCCCCACAAAGAAGGAATGCTGTCACTTCCCTTCCCCCAAGGAGGAAGTCGAGATCAGTAGAATGACAGATGAGGAACGACCACATTCCCACTGAAGCTCTGCCTTTCCTGAATCTTCAGCTGTCTAAAATCCCCTCTTTACCAGTGCAGACAGATGATCAGTTATGCAGACAGATGATCAGTTATGTCCTGGCTTACAGAACTACTAGAAGAACAAAGGGTTAGTAAATCAATACCAAAGCTCAAGGCTACCTCCACTGACAGCTCTCCAATGTTTATCTCCACAGGACCACAGTAATACAGTGCATAGATCATTCTACATCATACATGGAGCAGGAAGCACTATCCCCCGGCTCACCGTTTTTTCCCATTCACTACCATTTTGACAGACCATTGAAAAATAAACTGTTTCAATCAATACTTTCTGGCAGATCACTGACAAGAAGACTGTACCAATCTACCCTTTCTGGTTGACCATTGAAAAAGAGCCTGTACCAATCCACCATTTCTGGCAGACCATTGACAAAGATACGTATCAATCTACCATTTCTGACAGACCATTGACAAAAAGACTGTACCAATCTACCATTTCTGGCAGATCATTAACAAAGATACTGTACAAATCTACCATTTCTGGCAGACCA
Organism: Hanleya hanleyi; assembly: GCA_036873755.1. NCBI lineage: Eukaryota > Metazoa > Mollusca > Polyplacophora > Lepidopleurida > Hanleyidae > Hanleya > Hanleya hanleyi. The sequence continues at coordinate 98,074 of JAVTVY010045434.1, forward strand.
CTGACAAAGATACTGTATCAATCCACCATTTCTGACAGACCAATGACAAAAAGACTGTACCAATATACCATTTCTGGCAGATAATTGACAAAGATACTGTATCAATCTACCATTTCTGACAGACCATTGACAAAGAGACTGTACCAATCTACCATTTCTGGCAGACCACTGACAAAGATACTGGATCAATCTACCATTTCTGGTAGACCATTGACAAAGATACTGTATCAATCTACCATTTCTGACAGACCATTGACAGAGATACTGTATCAATCTACCATTTCTGACAGACCATTGACAAAGATACTGTATCAATCTACCATTTCTGGCAGACCATTGACAAAGATACTGTATCAATCCACCATTTCTGACAGACCATTGACAAGGAGACTGTACCAATCTACCCTTTCTGCATGACCATTGACAAGGAGACTATACCAATCTACCATTTCTGGCAGACCATTGACAAAGAGACTGTACCAATCTACCATTTCTCGCAGACCATTGACAAAGAGACTGTACCAATCTACCCTTTCTGGCAGACCATTGACAAAGAGACTGTACCAATCTACCATTTCTGGCAGACCATTGACAAAGATACTGCACCAATCTACCATTTCTGGCAGATCATTGACAAAGAGACTGTACCAATCTACCCTTTCTGGCAGACCATTGACAAAGATACTGTACCAGGGATTCATACACGTCAGTTCTACGTACCGAATTTCGGTTCGTAGATTGAGTTTTAAAACTCAATTTTTCAGTTCAAAACTCAATTTTTTTGAGTAAAAAATCAAAAGTTTTCACCAAAATATTTATACTCAATTTGTGTGTTGGAAACTGAATTTTCAGGCTTCGGAAACTGAATTTTTAAGCTTCGTAAATTCGAAATTACAATACCCGGTTGTCGGGAAATCATCCCATGGTCGCGAAAGCACATGTGAATCTGTCGGCAGCAACAACAACGTCAAGTGCAAACTCCGTCAGCTGCTCTGAATTTACCTCGGACGACTTAGTCTGTTAACGGGATATATTCATCCGAGACTAGTTTATCCCACGTAATGTTAGTTACATCGACGTATAATTCCGTGGAAGAATCCCGAATACTTATGAACCGTAATTTCACTGAACAATCAACGAGTCGCCATTTTTTGGGGGGGTTTCGTTTTCGTTCGACCTTGTCGTTCTCGTTCCTTCCAACGCAGGGAGATACAAACGATACTGAATAAAGACACGTTGTTTTCGTAGAATGCCAATCGTAAGCATTTCTTTGTATAATCTGTGTGGTCTGTCTTGAGAAAATAGTAATACTGTATCATTTTCAGTTTGGTAACGAAGATTGACACAACCGTACAGCATGCGGTTTGAGAACATAAGGGAGTGAACTCTTCCTAGCGAGAGAGCAAGCAAGCGTTTTGAAGCGTTTCTTTGTTGTTTTTTCCTTCTTTTTTTTTTGTTAACCATATTCTATCAAAATAATATCATCCTCAAGACTCCTATTATTTGTGTAACCCAATACAATCATCGTGTATATAAATAAAATATATACAATCATCGTTTTATAAACCAGTGTGATTTTTCATACTGTGGTCATTTGTAATTGAATAATATCACAATAACTGGAACTTCACTTTATGTCATCACAATATTTTTATATTTATTAATTCACTGCTTTTGTTAAATGTTTCCATAATTAAAATTATTTTTCTGTTAATGTTAAATTTTGGATAATGGTTTCTTCAAATTTAATTTTAGATCTAAATTAATAGATAAATGGGGTTTTTATTATATCAATATATATTTTTTTTATAATTACCACCTAACAAGTTGGGCCATATTTGTATACTGAAATTGGATGTGTGTTTGTGTATTATTCAGACAGTCCTGTGTGGAAGTTGGAAAAAGGAATTAAAAGTTCTTTTATGTATTGTTGATTGATTGAGATATAACAGCTTTCAGAGAGGGAAATAGTTGACACTCCTCACTGCATGTATATGAGAACTACATGTACATGTATAAATGAAAACCAGTACCGGCAGCATTACAGAGTTTTACCTGATTACCTGAAGTATTACTCGTAAACAACTTGAATAAATCTAACATAATTTGTTCATGTATCCTGCCGGATACCTGAAAACATAATGATGGAAACGAGTAAACGCAATCAACGACACAAAATGGTTTTAATTACACAAAAGGTTAAAAAATACCTGAATTGGTAACAGTAGACAAGGTTCACAGAAGGTAACATTTACCCTGGTTTGTAAAAAAATTATATACTCAACACTGGGGGAAAAAATGACCCTGGTTTGTAAAAAATTTATATACTCAATTTGAGGGATAAAAAATGCCGATAAATTTTATTTTAACTCAATTTGAGTGAAAAAAAACTCAATTTTCCAGATTTCGGTTCGTAAAATTTGGACTTCTATGAATCCTTGTGTACCAATCTACCATTTCTGGCAGATCATTGACAAAGATACTGTATCAATCTACCCTTTCTGGCAGACCATTGACAAGGAGACTGTACCAATCTACCATTTCTGGCAGACCATTGACAAAGAGACTGTACCAATCTACCCTTTCTGGCAGACCACTGACAAAGAGACTGTACCAATCTACCCTTTCTGGCAGACCATTGACAAAGATACTCTATAAATCTACCATTTCTGGCAGACCATTGACAAAGATACTCTATCAATCTACCATTTCTGACAGACCATTGACAAAGATACTCTATCAATTTACCATTTCTGACAGACCATTGACAAAGATACTGTACCAATCTACCATTTCTGGCAGACGATTGACAAAGATACTGTATCAATCTACCATTTCTGACAGACCATTGACAAAGAGACTGTACCAATGTACCATTTCTGGCAGACCATTGACAAAGATACTGTATCAATCAACCATTTCTGACAGACCATTGACAAAGATACTGTATCAATCTACCATTTCTGGCAGACCATTGACAAAGATACTGTATCAATCCACCATTTCTGACAGACCATTGACAAAGATACTGTACCAATCTACCATTTCTGGCAGACAAGGAGCCTGTGCCAATCTACCACTTCTGGCAGACCATTGACAAAGATACTGTATCAATCTACCATATCTGACAGACCATTGACAAAGAGACTGTACCAATCAACCATTTCTGGCAGACCATTGACAAAGATACTGTATCAATCTACCATTTCTGACAGACCATTGACAAAGATACTGCACCAATCTACCGTTTCTGACCGACCATTGACAAAGATACTGCATCAATCTACCGTTTCTGACAGACCATTGACAAAGAGACTGTACCAATCTACCATTTCTGGCAGACCACTGACAAAGATACTGTATCAATCTACCATTTCTGACAGACCATTGACAAAGAGACTGTACCAATCTACCCTTTCAGGTTGACCATTGACAAGGAGACTGTACCAATCTACCCTTTCTGCATGACCATTGACAAGGAGACTGTACCAATCTACCATTTCTGGCAGACCATTGACAAAGAGACTGTACCAATCTACCATTTCTGGCAGACCATTGACAAAGATACTGTATCAATCTACCATTTCTGACAGACCATTGACAAAGATACTGTACCAATCTACCATCCCTGGCAGATGATTCTAGACAAACAGACTATCAGAATCTACCATTGCTGGCAGACCATAGAAAATTACTGGCGGACGAATAGACTGCCCAAACCTGCCAGCCTCGGTAGATCATATACATTACAAACTGTTCTAATCTACAATCACTGGCTGACAATTTATGACAGACCATAGACAATTTCTGATTTCAGGCAGAACATAGTAGACAGAATATACAAATTAAAAACAAAAACTGTTCACCATACACCATAGAAAAATCTGCCAGGCCATGGACAAGACTGTCCAAATCTACCATCTTTGATGGACCATGATCTGATTGCTCTAGAGGTTTTCATTAACATTAATATAAACCCTCAAGTGACAACCAGAAAAACAGGAAACTTGGCTACTAATGAGGTCAGCATTATCCTTAGGTTGGAAACTGGCAATAAATACAATGATGGTCTCAGCGGTCAGAGAATAGCCTTGAGAATGGCCATGAAACCTTCTCTTCATTCTATTTCGATGATGCATGCCATGAAACCTAAAGAAATTAATACACGAAAACATGAATAATTCAGCTTGAAGAAAGGTTGTAACAGCATGATGGGTAGTGATTGTATGAACACAGCGACCTGAGCTTTGTAGACTCAGATGGAATCTGTGCAGTACATCCTCTAATAATTCCATCCAATCACCCACAAATTTGTGACAAGTGGCAAAATCCTATTCCTCTCATGGCAGTCTGACTAACGTCACAGGACCTACGAAGTAGGAGAGTGAGTGAATAGAATTTAACCTCGCTTTCAGCAATATTTCAGCTATATCACGACGAACAAACTAAGCACCACCCAGCCCAATTGTGTTCCTGCTACTTCAAAGAAGAAATCTTTGAAGCAGCATGGAACCAGACACCCTCCATCCACCCTAAAAAACACTGAGGACAGCGCACAAGACACAGACAGGACGCTTACATGGTACAATAAAGACAAGTGATATTACAGTGTTAGACATCACATTATCAAGTTCCTGTTGCTTCTCAGCAAAATACATTGAAGCAACAGGAACCTGAACCCACTCAACCACCCGCTACGAAGTAGGGTTTGATATATGATTTAAGTGTGTACTTGACCCAAGACATGTTTTTGCCAGTTTCGGGGTTTTAGCCGGGTCACCTAAGTAGGTCTGCCCCAGGGGTGGGGAAGTCCTCCCGAGGGTAGTGCATAGGGTGAATAAGTGTAGCATCATATAAGCCCTCAGAATATATTCTTAGATGTTTTGAATCTAGAATGGACCAGGCTTCCTGGTATCATAGCTTGGATACAGGCTAAGCCTATCCCAACTAACTATTCTGTATTGTTAGAGCTGTATGCAGTACGTATGTGCATGTTTGCCTGGGAATTGTGATAATCTTGTTTGTACATATGGCATTGTTTTTAACAATCATTGATATATGTATATATATTTTTATGTTTCTATATGTATTCATGTATGGAAAAAATAAAGTAAAGTAAGGTATCAGAAATCCTTCAAAAGTCACAATGAAACATATAACCAAGGGTTTCTGATGGGCATAGATAAGTCATGACAGTGCACTCGCTGAGCCATCAATAAATAATAAAAATTAATTATAAATCAAATTTTCATCAAAAGTAGGTCGGCTCAAAACCTAATGCATGTTCATGCCAAAAATCAAGGTTCTAATGTCAAAGGTTTTCTTTATTTTGCCGACGAAAGGGTCGGATGGACTGACTGACTCACTCACTGACTACCGGACAATTTGCAAATGGTAGACTACTTCGAAGGAATAAATCTGACCAAAAATAATGTTTTAACTTAAAATAGCACTCTAGGCACACAGCTTATCAAAGCATGATCAAAACTACAAGTTTCAAGAACATCCGGTAAAAACTTTAGGACTAGTTAATTATATTTCATTGTCACTAGTACACTGTAAATACTCTGGGACTAGTCTATTATATTTCAGTGTTCATAGTACATTGTAAATAATGGCAAAAGTCCAACACATTAACATTTCATCTCACAAATAGCAAGTGCAAATCTTCTAACCATGTTTAATAAGCTTGCTTTCAGGAACATCTTATCAAACTCTAGGACTAGCATATTATACTTTAGTGACAATGGTACATTGTAATTTGTAATTAATGGTGAAAATTGATGGTGAAAAATCCAACACATCATAGATCTGAGAAAAATTTATATATCTCCTCATAAATAGCAGGTGCACATCTTCGCCGCATGTTTAACAAGCATGCAAAGTTTCAGTAATATCCAATCAAAGCTCCAGCAGTTGTTGATACACCATTTGGGTGTGAAAGATAGACAGATGGACAGGAAGATGGACAGACAGCTAAAGAGTAAACCCTTAATGCTTTCCAGCCTAATTTATAGGTGCAGGCATTTACGGTTCATTTTTGTATCATCCTGAATTCTGTTCTTTGATGCCACTGTTCTGTGTAAAACTGACAAGGGAATAATAAATGATCATAACTCACACTGCAATTAGGATAGCAGACAGGAAAACGGCAGACAGCCTAACACTGTTTAAACCTTACCCCAGGGCCCCACTCATAAACATGTGACAAGTGTTACATATAAATATATCGTATTAAAACAATGACATCCCAGAGGTGAGGTAGGATAGCAAACCATTTCCAGCCTAGCGCCTATTATAACAGTCTGGGTGATCCTTGAATGTCTCAATCTCACAATCATAGTGCTGATGTCAAACATGCTGAACATTACACCACAGAGACACTCTAGGAGTGTGTGTGTTAAAACTTTCCTACCTGAAGTATCTATCATACACAAGCGAATTGTTACACCTAGAAGAACTATGAGCCATTGCCTTATGTTTGATAGTTGAGGCTTGCTCACACACCATGTTAGGATTTGTCTCCCTGCCATAACACTCTCAGTATCAGAGGGAGGGTTATGTTGCAGTATTGCAATATACTGAAATATTTTTTTAGCTCATTTGAGAATCTTTACAGATCTGCAGAGATGTGGTCACCATATTGATGAGTGACGGAGTGAGTGTATATGATTTAATGTCGCATATTTCAGTCATATCACGACATTTGGGTCCTATTCCTTTTTTCACCCGGGAACCCCACGGGTGCCCCAGTTAGTCGCCTCTTACGGCAACCTGTCTGAGGAGCCGAGACCTATTCTTAGCATGACCTGAAGTGGGCATGATGACATCCCAAGTCAACCCCAGAAGCCCCATGGGGCTATATATATTGATAAGGAATATAGGTAGACTATTGGTTTTCTCTCATTTTGTCTCATTAGTTAATTGTTTTTTCCATCACTGACATGCCGGACAGTGAATTCATATCCGGACACTATCTCAATAGAGCAGAATGGTATAGTGTAGACCTAGCAGTTATCAGGTAATCAATGTTGCTGGCCAGGTTCAACAGGAGCCAAGTCAGCCTTCAACAAGTGTTTACTTGGTAGATCATCTTTGATGAATAATTATATCTGTCAGAAAACTTTAGGATTATAGAGTTTATTGCAAATACATGTATATTTGCCTCAGCCTGATGCTGCTATTTTGTGGAGCTGACAAGAGAATAAATAACCAGACTACTCAAACATATTCATTTAACACCAAATGCCAAAGGATGACAGAATTGATTTGCTCTTTGGTCCTTTCCCCAACTGCTGACAATTCATATCTCACTCTGCAATTAGGATAGCAAGCAGCAAAATCAAAATCATTTACCCCTTCGACTTGTGTAAATGACATGGTAAAATATTCCTGAGAAATTGAGATGATCCCAGGGATGATGGAACTATTATTAGATATATTCCACCAAATCAAGATATTGACCATGCATATAGACTTGGTTTCTCTCGTCTTTGTCTAATAAGCTAAGTGTTGTTTTCGTTACTGACAATGCCTGATGGTGAATTCATATCCAGACAGACTCCCAATACAGCAGAATGGCAGGGTGTAGAGATGGTGATCCATCATCTATCAGCATGGGACGTCGACTGCTACAGACCCTGTTATGACCACCCTATGCAGGCCTTGTGATTTGTACGGGCCCTGGCGAGTGATTAAAGCACACCTAAAATCATGTGAGGTGTGTGGTTAGCACACCTAAAATGCACACCTAAATTTTTTTAAGGCGTGTGATACGGCGTTTGAAACGTTAAGGTGTGAATTGAAATAAATGTGTGCTGGCCGAGAATCCAGGAGAATCCATCCATTCATGGATTATCGCAGCAATGTTTCAGGAGAATCCAGGGGGAACTAATATTTACTGGTTTACTCCACATTAGCTATGAAAGATATTGAGGTGATAATAAAATCAAGAAACATTGTTTTAAGTTTGTTGTTTTTTGTATTTAAAATTAACACAATCAGTTAATGAGCCTGAGCCAAAGACTGAAAACAAGATTGACAAAATAGAAATAAAACTCTGGAAAACCACAAATTGTAAAACAAACTGACTAGGACTGGCACATGGCAATTTTTACATCATCATCATCATCACTTCAATCATTCAATCCATTCACTTGCCTTCAGTAAAAGAAATCTGGAATGTCTAAATCAGTTTCAATTTCCAAACACTCGCGATGTCCATCGCTGTTTACGTGTCTAACCAAGTTTGGCTTCAGCAGGTAACTATAGTTTCGTTTTTGCCGTAACTGACGTCGGGTCTACTATTTTGCCTCTATACACAGTGTTTGGTTGATCGCAGTGTTTCTGAGACACTTTGCAAAAGGCCCGTACCACCTTATCGCCCGCATCGTTAAAATGGAATGCAAAGTTATCCCTCGGGCTACTTTCCCACTGACACAGGGCCGTTTTTCTAATTTGTTTCCGCGTTGTTAGGCCCTGTGTCGGTAGCCATTTCGAACCCGCCATTTCATCATTTCGTTTTCAATTGCCAAAGGGAAGTTGGCCCGTGACACTTGTTTTAACGACAGCGATTGGCGGGCTGCCGTGAATGAGCCAATGAAAACGTTCGACAGATCAGAGAAGATAATAGACCAGGACTGGCACATGGCAATAGATAGATGATATAGAGCCCAGTTTTCAACAGCATGGTGTTGACGATCGGGGCTCAATCGTAAGTTTTCAACCGATGACTATTAATTTTACGTTTAATTCTTCGCGAATCCGTTTCGATTCGCCCGAATGTCCTGTCAGATAAATCTTCACGCCAATGGATTCGCGTCAAAATTTGACATAGCAAAATTTTGAAGGGGGCATAAAGTTGAAGGCGCGCGTTCAAAACGCACCTCAGTGCCTCTTCAGGCGCGTTATGGTGCGCGTGCGCGATCGCGCGCCTCAAATCACAAGGCCTGCTATGGGCACTCCCCCACCCCCTCATTTTTTGCTCCTATCTCCGGAACGACAAAAACTTGAGAGCTGACACTCATGCAACTTTTTAGTTTATCATATTGGGGTCATTTTGAGCTCCCCGGAGCAGACGATCATGGGTAAATTCAGAATGGCGGCAATGTGCGGCTAATTTATCAGCCAGGTTTTGCGAAGAAAACACATAAATATTTTTTTTTTTAGAATCTGACCGAAAAATCGTCGAAAAATACCTTTATTGAAAATGACGTCATCGTGACGTCATCATGGCGGCCATCTTGGATTTCTTTTACATTTACTAGTAGCACTTGACCCAAAGATTTTGTATGGCAAGTTTCAGCACTCTAGCCTTAGGGTGCTCTTGGATGAAAGGAGGATCGTCCGGAAAAAAAACCAACCCAACATGGAGGTCAGACTCAACAGGAGCTAAGCAAGCCATCAATGGCGGCCCTCGTGAATAGAAAATCCTGCCTCAGCAAATTTTTGTGACAATGAAATAACCCACATTCAACGCCATGTTAAAAATAGCCGAGGTGAACTGATTTTGCTTCAGCATTCACCTCAGCAATTGCTAATTACCGTGGTTATTTTTGAGGGTTGCAATGTCACAGTGGATCATCTGATTATTATGCAGGCCTTCAGCTTAGTCAACAACAAATCCTTTTTTCTGAGAAACCTTTTCAAAGACTGGGCTCAGAGAAATGGGATTAGGTACTCAACCAAAAAATAGTTTGACATTCTTAGAGGGATATAAATTGTCCTGGATTATACAGGTATTGAAGTGTGAAATATTAATTGCACAGGTGTGCTACATCGCGACTTTCTTTACTCATTCTTCAGTGACTGTGTACAATCAGAGGCAATTATCTTGCCTCACAGAATATTCCAATATTTTCTGGTTCAGTAATCCTAATTCTCAGCGCCTCAGTCAATGAAAAGTTTCCAGAAGGAATATATTTGTATTCACCTACAGTAGCTGTGAAGACCTCTGTGATAATGTGTGAGAAATTCTCTGCCAGATATAATCCTTCATTTTAGAACATCTTTTTTGTTGTACAGTTATGTACAGTCAATAATACCCTATTTCTTCTAATTTTACGAACAGCATTTTTGGACTTAAACCAGAAAAAAAAATCTTTATGTCAACTGAGGCTAAATACTGTAGCCTGGATATATTATTTATCCCAAGAACTGTAAAGATAGCTATTGAAATTTGTAAAATGTTAGCAGGATTTCTCCTCGCAGATGCCTGAAGTTTTGCGTTTTGAATAATTAGAAGAAATAGGGTACTGAAAATACAGTTCAAGAAAGCAGATTTATTAGAGATTTTATTGCACCTGGGATTGTCTCATCTTGACATCAGTATTCTCTGTAGAAAGGACAAGAGAATAAATGCTCAGACTGCTCAAACATCGGACATACAGGCAAACTTGACGGAATTGATTTGCTCTTTGGTCCTTTCCCCGACTGCTGACTATTCATAACTCACCCTGCAAAAGGATACCAAGCTGGGAATGGAAGAGCAGCGTTAAATCTGTTAACCTTTACCCCATTAGACTCGTGTAAGTGAAACGAGATCCCCGAGATGATGAAACTATCCCATATGTCACAAACACATCATGTAATTGATGATGCATATAGACAGAGGCTATTTGTTGTCTCTATTTTTGTCTCCTACATGTATGTTAAGTGATTTTTCCATTACGGACATGCCTGACAGTGGATTCATACCCTTGTAGATGTTAACCTAGCAGCTATGAGGTACTCCATCATGGTGGTCAGATTCCCCAGGAGTCGAGTCAGCCTTCAAATTCAATGATGACAGGTGATCACAATGTCACAGTGGATCAGCTGTGAGGAATTATATCTGGTAGAAAAACATCTCTCATTATTACACATAACACAGGCCTTCAGCTGATTTTTTTTGTTCTCTGAGGAATGGCATTAGGTATTGGACCAAATAATAGTCTGACATTCTGAAAGAGAAGTGAATTGTCTTGGATTACACAGGTACTGAAGTGTGAAATATTGATGGCACAGGTGTGTTACACCCAGACAGTCTTTACTCAATCTTCAATGACTGTTATCAAAGAAAAACATTTTGTTGACCTAGCTGTGAAGACCTCGGTGATAATGAAAGAGATATGTTCTGCCATACATAATTCCCCATTATAGAACATTATGTTTTCTGAAAGGGCATAAACTTATTAGCTATCACTCCAGTATTTCTGGGTGGAGGGGAATACTGTTCATGCGCATAGATTTATTATTTAGAGGTTTTACTGTATAGTATGTCTGGTGCCGCTATTCTCTGTAAAACTAACAAGGGAATAAATGCTCAGACTACTCAAACATATCAATTTGACACCTACAGCCAAAGTTGACAGAATTGATTTGCTCTTTGGTCCTTTCCCCAACTGCTGACAATCCATAACTCACTCTGCAATTAGGATAGCAAGCAGTGAATGGAAGAGCAGCCTTGAATCGGTTAGCCCTTACCCCTTAGATTCGTGTAACTGAGATGGTTATATCGTCCTGAGAAATTGAGACCCTAGAGATGGTTGAACTATCAGATATATCACAAGTGCATGATGATATTGACCATGCTTATAGACAGACTATTGGTTTTCTCTAGTTTTTGTCTCCTATGTTAAATGATTTTTCCATTACTGACACGCCTGATGGTGAATTCATATCCGGACAGAATCTCAATAGAGCAGAAAGGCAGGATGTAGACCTAGCATCTAGTAGGTAATCCATCATGCTACAGACAGAGTGAACATGAGCCAATTAAGTCAACTTCCAATGGTGACAACTGTTTACAATGGGGATCATCTGCAAGGAATTATGTTTCTAATTAAATCCTATTATTATTCATCAAAGCCTGATCAACATCAACCAGTTTTTCTCTGATGAATCTTTTCAAAGACTGAGTCACAGAGACATGGCATTACTTGACTAAATAATAGAATATGGCACCCTGGGAGACAGGAAAACTGCCCTGGATTACACAGGTATTGAACTGTGAATGTAGGGCATCTGAAAGAGTGTACAGCATTTGCGCCATCAATATTGCAGAAAATGATCAAGGTACAGAACTACAGCTCAGAAAGTCTGATCATGTTGTTACAATGTAGCATCAACGCAGGTTGAAACTTGTATCAGTCATTTATCCCCGTCCATCATCTGAAGATTGCACATTGAAAATACAGTCAGTCTGGTTGAGGAAGAGACAATATTCCAATTAAAGTCACCAGATGACATGATACATCAGGGCTTCGTTATCGAGAGTGATAGCTCACCTGCACGCAAACACTCACATCAATTCATGTCATTAGAATGGTTTTTAGCTCCCGTAAACTGTCAAAATTTTATACTGCAACCTTTCTACAGATGTCAGATACCTTTCTCCTAAATATTTCTATGTGAGCTATTTTTAACTTGCACACTAATTCTAAACATGAGGCCCTGATACATACCCCTTACTGTCCAGAAGTGTCACACTTCATGTGAAGTGTGCCTAGAAGTGCCTCTGAAGAGTACACTTGAAAGGCACTTCAACGACAGAGAAAAATATTGGCACACTTCAAAGGTACTTCATTAGAAAAAGGCAGTAGTCAAGGGACTCCTCAAAGACACTTCATGGACTTTGTCAATTTCATAACAAAAAATGAGGAACTTCAGAGACACTTCTGAGACTTTGTTTTTGTTCGGCATAATCCAAGGTACTCCTCAAAGACACTTCTTGGACTTTGTCAGTTCTTCAGCAAAACTTAGGGGACTTCAGAGACACTTCTGAGACTTTGTTTTTGTTCTGCATAATCTAAGGTACTCCTCAAAGACACTTCTTGGACTTTGTCAGTTATATAGCATAACCTGGGGGACTTCCCCTTGCAAAAAATATCTTCTAGCATCCTATAAGATTTTGAAAAATCCTAAAGATTCTAAAAAATCATATGAGCTTCTAAAATATAAGAGTCTGAAAAATCCTATAAGATTCTGAAAAAATCCTATTATAATAGATTCTGAAAAATCCTATAAGATTCAATCCAATAGGATTTCTAGATTATTGGAATTTTCCCACAAACTGTTACAGTAACATAACATTATAAATTAGAACTACATGTTTACAAGTTTCAGTTATATTAATTAGCTCTGGGAATAACCCAGCTTAAAGTTGGCTGATTTGATTTCACTCAGTGACATCAAATCTCATTTCAATGAAACCACCAAACATCAGATTTGTACTTCACATTTCAAAATAGCTACAACTGTGTAAAATATTCACATGTGGAAATACTGACATATTACTCAGAAATGTGAACATATTTTTTGATATTTTAAAGTGATCAGTACTATGGGTTTCTATTTGAATAGAATACAGACATTAATAACACCAGTCTCTCACATATTAGATAAGAAATCTTGTTGAATTCAGATTTTATAGTCATTCCAAATCCATGATTTTATAGTAAAATTGGACAAAATGGCAAAATATTTTTAGAAGAATCAGTTCTAACATAATGTCAGCAACAAAAAAATACCCATTAAAGAATACTTTATATTATCCTCTTCATCATTATCACTAAGTATAATATATATAATTTCTGTTTCAAAAAATCTTTATATTCTGAACTGTCTTTGCCAAAATGAGTGGAGTTATCTGCCCTTGAAAATTTAATTGAACACTGGGGGCGCCACCAGACGATAACAATCAAAATGGCTGACCTCTCCAACTGCAGAAATCAGATGGATTTATTCCTGTTAAGCCAGAACTATGGAGGTTTGAAGAACTGTATTGCAGATGGTGATGATAGCAGCTAGTGATATGGTAAGTAACTTATAAATATAACTAAAAATTTTCTGTTTTTCATAACTTAATAAGCAAAGAACTGGGCTGAACAGTGATGTAGACCTGAGAGTCTCAGCTATTTATGTTATCAACAAGTTTCCCTTGACATATTAAAAAATTGATATTGGCCTCAATAAATATTTTGCTATATGGACTGCAGGTTAATGTACTCCACCTTATAATTGCAGTCAAATTTAATGGGTCATGTAACATGGCGAAATATCCATATCTCTGTCCCAATATCACTTTCAGATCTATCCAGGTTGATCAAGGCAGTGTGGATTAAATGCCATTGTTATGATTGTGTGAATTGTCAGCTTGGAAACACCAGGCTTGGGGACCTCATATGAAGATTGGCATGCACCCCTGGAGCAAATCCCCTGAGGGTGAGATATTTTTATCACAAAACTGTTCAGTTCATGTCAAAACAGGTGGATTTAACTGGTTGGGGGGATGGTAGCTCTAAATAAATTATCTTGTTGTTTTGATTTTTTATTGATTCATAAATTGTATTGATTTTTCCCCTTGCAGAATGTAGAATATTCCCATACCAGATTTTTGACAAAATGGTAAAGAAATAAGTTTTAGAATATATTGATAATAAAATGTTAGCATTACCTGTTTTAGCTGCAATCAGAAAAAGTATAATCAATTATGATTAGACTTAATTTTTATCATTATAACAGGCTATATTTTCTAAAATATCTAAAAAATATCTTCTAGCATCCTATAAGATTTTGAAAAATCCTAAAGATTCTAAAAAATCATATGAGCTTCTAAAATATAAGAGTCTGAAAAATACTATAAGATTCTGAAAAAATCCTATTATAATAGATTCTGAAAAATCCTATAAGATTCAATCCAATAGGATTTCTAGATTATTGGAATTTTCCCACAAACTGTTACAGTAACATAACATTATAAATTAGAACTACATGTTTACAAGTTTCAGTTATATTAATTAGCTCTGGGAATAACCCAGCTTAAAGTTGGCTGATTTGATTTCACTCAGTGACATCAAATCTCATTTCAATGAAACCACCAAACATCAGATTTGTACTTCACATTTCAAAATAGCTACAACTGTGTAAAATATTCACATGTGGAAATACTGACATATTACTCAGAAATGTGAACATATTTTTTGATATTTTAAAGTGATCAGTACTATGGGTTTCTATTTGAATAGAATACAGACATTAATAACACCAGTCTCTCACATATTAGATAAGAAATCTTGTTGAATTCAGATTTTATAGTCATTCCAAATCCATGATTTTATAGTAAAATTGGACAAAATGGCAAAATATTTTTAGAAGAATCAGTTCTAACATAATGTCAGCAACAAAAAAATACCCATTAAAGAATACTTTATATTATCCTCTTCATCATTATCACTAAGTATAATATATATAATTTCTGTTTCAAAAAATCTTTATATTCTGAACTGTCTTTGCCAAAATGAGTGGAGTTATCTGCCCTTGAAAATTTAATTGAACACTGGGGGCGCCACCAGACGATAACAATCAAAATGGCTGACCTCTCCAACTGCAGAAATCAGATGGATTTATTCCTGTTAAGCCAGAACTATGGAGGTTTGAAGAACTGTATTGCAGATGGTGATGATAGCAGCTAGTGATATGGTAAGTAACTTATAAATATAACTAAAAATTTTCTGTTTTTCATAACTTAATAAGCAAAGAACTGGGCTGAACAGTGATGTAGACCTGAGAGTCTCAGCTATTTATGTTATCAACAAGTTTCCCTTGACATATTATATTAAAAAATTGATATTGGCCTCAATAAATATTTTGCTATATGGACTGCAGGTTAATGTACTCCACCTTATAATTGCAGTCAAATTTAATGGGTCATGTAACATGGCGAAATATCCATATCTCTGTCCCAATATCACTTTCAGATCTATCCAGGTTGATCAAGGCAGTGTGGATTAAATGCCATTGTTATGATTGTGTGAATTGTCAGCTTGGAAACACCAGGCTTGGGGACCTCATATGAAGATTGGCATGCACCCCTGGAGCAAATCCCCTGAGGGTGAGATATTTTTATCACAAAACTGTTCAGTTCATGTCAAAACAGGTGGATTTAACTGGTTGGGGGGATGGTAGCTCTAAATAAATTATCTTGTTGTTTTGATTTTTTATTGATTCATAAATTGTATTGATTTTTCCCCTTGCAGAATGTAGAATATTCCCATACCAGATTTTTGACAAAATGGTAAAGAAATAAGTTTTAGAATATATTGATAATAAAATGTTAGCATTACCTGTTTTAGCTGCAATCAGAAAAAGTATAATCAATTATGATTAGACTTAATTTTTATCATTATAACAGGCTATATTTTCCTTGTCTATTGATTGCACTGCTCATATACCAAAGCTAAGGATCTTCACACTTCAATTGTACAGTTTTACCCACATCTTGAGAAATGAGAATATTTCATTTCATACATTTATTTCATTTAAAAAATTTAAGAATACAATTTGAAGTTAATAAGCATTTATTTGTTATTTGAAGTCTTGCATGAAGATTTAGTTGAACCAGGAATTAAAAAAATACAAATTATCAAAATCCACATGATTGTTTCTAATGGCTTCTTTGTCAATACTTTAATAATTCCAGAATACAGCTGCAACAAGGAACTCGGCTCACTTCAAGCAGCCACTCGACTGATGGGAAATTTAATGAGCACACCTACATGCAGGTATGGTTGATTTCTTCATAGTGTATATTGGCTAGAACATCACACAAACTGTTTATCTCCATTGTTGTATATCATGGAGTACTAAAGAAAGGATAATAGACATCTTCATCAATCTTTTGTAAATCGTAGGGATGTGTTCCATTCTTTATCCTTTATGGTAGTCAACCTATTCAATCATCCTGAGTGTATTAAAAAAAAAAAAAACTGGATTGCATGTCATATGGAACCATATATACAACTGATCAGGTTTTAATTATATGCATGTATTTATCGCCACAGGCCAAGAAGTTCACAATTCAGACTGGTGGGTTTCAGCGTTGGGTTACGTCCGAGTGGACCTCAGGGCAACTGAAGTAAACTATCCTTCGAAAGATCTGCTGCTTCAAGTTCAAGTTGGAAAAGAACACGGTCACCCTTGAATAATAATACTGCAATAAATTCTCATACCAAAGACTGCATGTAAATGCATACAAAAAAAAAAGAACTGTGCTGTATTTTGTCTCAAGGATTTGTGCTAGCGGTTTATTGTAAATATTTTATGATGTACTGTTCTGTCTCACTCTGTATTTTCTCTGAATAAAACTTTCTGTGCTCAAATATATATTTGTGTATTCTTTTCTGGGAAAGTAAATATCTCGTGGCTTTACATACCTTTTCATCACACGGATTTGCTATGATACTAATAAGGTACTTCAAGAGCACTTCAGAAGTGCATATGAAAGGTATCCTTCTGTAGAAGAGTGGATGAAGTGACTTGCCATATAAGGACATTGAAGTGCCTCAAATATTCTAATTAGGTACTTCAAGAGCACTTCAGAAGTGCCTATGAAGGTTACCCTTCTGTGGAAGTGTCTATGAAGTGCCTTTGCAGTACCTAATTAAAATATTTGAGGCACACTTCTAAGTGACTTCATTGTGACTTCATTGTGACTTCAATGCCCTTATATGGCATTGCTACAAAACAATACCCACACTGCAAGCACACTTCTGACTCTGAGCCTTGCACTTCAAGGTTGAAATATGGCCACACTTCAAAGTTACTTCAAAGTTACTTCAAAGACACTTCTGGACAGTAAGGGACTGCAATCTGGACTGAGGGATTGAACCCTACTGCAGTTTCACCGCCTAAAATCAGAAACATACCAGAATCTCTCACATAATGGAATGTACCGGCAAACAGAAATTCTTAATTTAATTTTTTACTTCTCGTATTAATTGAATACCAAAATCTGCCTATGATTGGTACCAAACTATTCTGGTATACAGCAGTTCCATACATGGGAACTAGACTGGGAACATATCAATGATTGGCTGGCTGGATGTCCTTCCACTTTTTCCCACAAACCAATGAAAATACTTTTTTAAAAAAATTCTTTTTTAATTTGAATTGACCAATAGAATGCCTTAAAACTACATGCTATCCCTTGATGTAATGTAGTTTCTAGAAATCTCCATTATTAACAAAGGTTGATCATCATGGTATATGTACCAGTATGTTATGGTCAATCATATCACAGTCTTATTGTTAACCCGATTGCTGTCACCAGGCTTCCACTTTGTCCTGATAACAGGGTGTCTCTCTTCCATGTTACAGAGACTCATTTCAAAATAGGGAGTCGACAAGCCTCATACATGTACAGATTCTCAAAGACACCAAGACTCATGGCTATAGCCAAAAGCCTGGCTGTCAAACAGAACCACTAATCTGCTATCTACGATGTAATGACAATGCACATCTGCGGGAACAGTCACCATATGTAATCTCATTTAACGGATGCAATCGATAGCAGTGGGAGATTTTAATATTCTGTCGAATACTCAGGTTTATATCCTTTCGTAGGAATACTGAGCAAGATGAAAAAAATTCTATTTAATAAGGCACTGCAAGATAATAGTGCATTGGGGAATAGAAAAAATCTCTGACTCGTCAACTGGTATTTGAAGGAGTCAGGCACGTCACTAGAGGTGACGAAGAGAAATTGCCTGCTTTTGTCACACGTCGATCAATGATTACAATCTAATCGAGTGAGAGTCGGCAAGAAATAGCCAATTCCATTCTAACTTGTAATACGCCGACGGTTTCCCTTTTTTCTCCTCTTGGGCTACAATATTATTCCGCAGCATGAACAGTCAAGAGCCAAAGTAATCGATAACTTGGCCCCGATTAACAAACCACTAAATCGTGTAACATTACGATTAGTTAGGCTGTAATCTGGAAACCATGCTACTCTCCTGCGTCAATGTTACACAGCCTCCTGGTGTGCAAGCAACAGGCAAACTGTGCGAATAGCGCAACAAACTGTCAGTATAGCACACTGACACAGACGAAAGAAAAAACATGAGCCCATCGCCTGTGGGTAACCAGACGATGAACAAATATACCAGTTGTTTTTCCACAAGAATCTGATCATTTTAGCTACCTGTTTGAAAAGACTTCCATTCTATATGTATTTAAGGTGCCTGCATGTCAGAGTGGAATCGTCGGTTTCAGTACAGACATCAATATTAATCCAAAGCAGGGAAAAGCAAGGTCTATTAAACTGTCTTGTGTTCCCCTGGCCTGCAGTCTGAATCGAACAAGAAGGTACTGCAAGACACCTAATGATTAAATGTCATGCAATCAGATGTGAGAAATAGAAGTAACTGTGAACAATACACAAACAATGCAAGTCAATGTGGACTAACCTTTTTACTTCAGAGAGAATCAGATTTGACAGAGCAGAGTAACTTCCTGGAAGACAAAACAGGTTGCAGCTTACAGTTGGAGGATATATCCACAAGAACCATGCAAAGATGCTCTTCTTCAATGGCCTTGAGGTTTGATAGCAGGAATGCAGAAAGTTTTCTGTGGGTGGTGGGGGGGAGTTGATCATCTGGTATGACCTTGTGACCACAATACAAGTACCAGTATGTAGTGTTTCTTCTGAAAAGGCTCAGGAATGGCTTGAAATCTCAGTGAAATGTTCTTTTAAAATTTTACAAAATGCACCGAATTGTCAAATGTCCATGCAGCATTAGAAACATTTCTGAAAATGACCAGCACCATAAAAATCCTGGCTACATCCATGGGAATCAGGAAAACTTCAGCAGCAACTTATCCAAAAACAGTCAGTGGTGTTCGCAGTGACAGTCAGCAGTGTGGACAAGCAGAATTCAAAGGCATCAAACAGAAAGGGAACATTTCTATGATTTAACTCCAGCAATATCCAAACGAAGAGTGCAGTTATCAAAGAATAGTTCAAAGTTGTTCAAAAGACCTGCTCAGTAGTTGTAGTGCCCAAATAGAATAGTTCAGAGTTATGTGAAAGTACTGCAGCTCCAGCATATAAAAGAAAAAAATCCAGATTCCATGTCGGGAATAACGGATCAGTGGTGTCTGTAAAGATTAACTAGAGCATAGTCTGAGGGATGCACACATTTGATCAAAATGATCAGTAAGGCTGCTTACAAGATACCCCCCGTAAGGGCATAGATACATAGGGGTGGTGAACGTTTCACGAGTAAGCTGAATGGGATTGTGGCAGTGGAAATCATCAGT
Organism: Hanleya hanleyi; assembly: GCA_036873755.1. NCBI lineage: Eukaryota > Metazoa > Mollusca > Polyplacophora > Lepidopleurida > Hanleyidae > Hanleya > Hanleya hanleyi. The sequence goes on from JAVTVY010045434.1 coordinate 118,153, forward strand.
AAGCATGCTTACAACATACCCCCCGGATGCACATTTGATAGGAATTGACGAGTATTTGTAGAGGAATATAAGTATACATGTTATGAGTGGCGGCACAGTATGTAACTAGTTGACAATGAGATCTCGCTCGGTTGGAGTGCGGTTAACGGATTGTCTATGCATGTGTCGTGACGATACTCAGATGAGTTTAACGGATTGTTCAGAAAATTGATGTTAATAATGATTGTTGAGAATGGGGTTATGCAGGCATATTGTGTTTTACCTAACTGTTGTTACCACTAGAACCGTGTAGACTTGAAATGGGCTGTTGCAACAGATAGACGAATTACTGTCATCTGGATAACCATATTGAAGAGGAAAAGGAAGTAAATGGGAAGTGAAATATTAAACTTACTACCTGTAGACGCATATGCAACATCCTGAGCTAGGTCTCATGGTAATGGCAGCTACATACAAAATTTGAGAAGAATCTAATCAGCCGTTGTCAAGTTATGCTCCAGAAATGGAATGTAACGGACCAACTGAGAAAATTCTGCCCATAGGTGGCGCCACCTGTAGACGCACATGCGCCAAACGCAATCCCAAGCAAGGTCTCATGGTAAGGTAGCTACATACCAAATCTGAGAGGAATCCAATTAGCTGTTGTCAAGTTATGCTCCGGAAATGAAATGTTACGGACCGACAAGAAAAAGTTTTGACCCTAGGTGGCGCCACCTGTAGATGCACATGCGCCAAACGCAATCCCAAGCGAGGTCTCATGGTAAGGTAGCTGCATACCAAATTTGAGAGGAATCCAACTGGCGGTTGTCAAGTTATGCTCCGGAAACGAAATGTTACGAACGGACTTGAGAAACTTTTGACCCTAGGTGGCGCCACCTGTAGACGCACATGCGCCAAACGCAATCCCAAGCGAGGTCTCATGGTATGGCAGCTGCATACCAAATTTGAAAGGAATCCAAGTAGCGGTTGTGAAGTTATGCTCCGGAAACGAAATGTTACGGACTGACATGAGAAACTTTTGACCATAGGTGGCGCCACCTGTAGACGCACATGCGCCAAACACAATCCCAAGCGAGGTCTCATGGTAAGGTAGCTACATACCAAATTTGAGAGGAATCCAAGTAGCGGTTGTCAAGTTATGCTCCGGAAACGAAATGTTACGGAATGACCCTAGGTGGCGCCACCCGTAGACGCACATGCGCCAAACGCAATCCCAAGCAAGGTCTCATGGTATGGTAGCTGCATACCGAATTTGAGAGGAATCCAACTGGCGGTTGTCAAGTTATGCTCCGGAAACGAAATGTTACGAACTGACTTGAGAAACTTTTGACCCTAGGTGGCGCCACCTGTAGACGCACATGCGCCAAACGCAATCCCAAGCGAGGTCTCATGGTATGGCAGCTACATACCAAATTTGAAAGGAATCCAAGTAGCGGTTGTCAAGTTATGCTCCGGAAATGAAATGTTACGGACTGACATGAGAAACTTTTGACCATAGGTGGCGCCACCTGTAGACGCACATGCGCCAACGCAATCCCAAGCGAGGTCTCATGGTAAGGTAGCTACATACCAAATTTGAGAGGAATCCAAGTAGCGGTTGTCAAGTTATGCTCCGGAAACGAAATGTTACGGAATGACCTTAGGTGGCGCCACCTGTAGACGCACATGCGCCAAACGCAATCCCAAGCAAGGTCTCATGGTATGGTAGCTGCATACCAAATTTGAGAGGAATCCAACTGGCGGTTGTCAAGTTATGCTCCGGAAACGAAATGTTACGGACGGACGTACGGACATCCGTACGGACGGACGGACGGACAGACGGACGGACGGACAAGCTGAAACCAGTATACGCCCCCTACACTACGTGTCGGGGGGTATAATAATTATCCATTAAATTGAAGATATCTTCCAGAAACACACGAGTAATGAAGGCAGCGAGAAGGAACCCCGAGATAAAACCTGTGCTTCGACTGAATTTATTGCATATAATTAAAAGCTGCTTACAGAGCCCTAAATCATCACAGTTCGTATAGCAGTCAGACAGATGACTTTACTGCCTTTTGCCAGCTGAAGGTTCCCAGTACAGGATCTTGCATCAATAAAAATAAATTTATAACATTTTATGATAGGAAGAAAATAAAGTTCTCCTCAAACATAATATGGAATGCAAGTTTTCTTTTTTCTGATCTCTCTGTTTTTTCTAATGTACATGAAGTCGTAGACCTAGCAGGAACACAGTAAAATGCCAAGAGCTTTTACAACCTGCCACTGGATTTCTAGGCTGGATTTCTCAAAAAGCCAACCAGGCACAGAAGGATGCCAATTACAGAAATCTTTGGCCAGTCTTTATCTATCCCCAGCCTTTTACTCTGAATTTTGGCTTGTTCATGTGTCATAAGTCCATTGTTTGGGGAAATACTGGCAACAGAAACTAAAGACTTCGTTATGTACTCCAAAATATTATATAGAGTTGGGCAATGAGCAAGCCATCAGATCTTCTATATTGGTACTAATAAGGATAAAAGGTCAGAGCTGGAGTTATTTTAAAGTGCAAAGTTAGAGAACGGACAACAATTGATATACTTTCTGACCTACATGTAGCATGGATGAAGGGCGAACAGCATTTTAAAAAGCACAAATGTACTTTGGTTTTTAAACTTCTCCATCATGATATATGAACTTCATTCAGCACTATTTTACATATGTATCTGATATTCACCAAAAAGCAATATCACACTCAGAAGAACAACCCAAAAGGTAAAGCATGCTGGGTTTAAGCACAATCAGTTAAGTATTCATGAGTATACTACCCTTAACATTTCCTTAACATCCAGTTAACTAGCTAATTAGGGTAATTAAATATTCACGGAATGCAGCCATTCTGCAACACCCCCCTCCGAACATCCCAAATGATATACCAAGTATGGATGAATACAAAATGTATATATAGCACCCTAACAATTGCCTCAGCATGAAATGTTTTTCAGTTAATTAGTTAAGCTAATTAAATATTCGCAGAATGCAGCCATTCTGCATCATTCCCAAAAAACTTCCCATATGATATGTATGCCAGTATATGAACAATCGGTCGAGTATTTATCAATATAGCACTCTTAACATTTACTTTTACATGAAATTGTAGTATATTAGCTAATTATCAGGGTTAGATCCAGGAATTTGAAGTAGTATCTTTATTTGAAAAAAAATGCCGAGCGCAGCGAGGCTTTAGCCAACAGGCCGGGGTTCAGGGTAGCTCTAGGATCCTACATGCCCTCAGAAGCATTTGAGCCCATTTCTGGTTACTTAAATGTCTTGTCAGATACCTCCAGATCATGAACAATTTACTCTTTTTTTTTCCCAGATTTGTGTATTAAATATCACAAAGCTGAACAGAGACTTGCTGCATGAATTTCCAGAACATTGACTTCCATCTCTCTCAGAATTGCTTCATCCGTACTATACCATGATGTATACTTTGATTAAACTACTAACAACTAACCTTTGGGCAGAAGCTCTGGGGCCCTCATAACCCATTCCTCATGTTCCTGGCTACAAATGTTTTCTCATTCAGACAAGAATATCAATCGACCGAAGAGGATGTCCACTTTGTGACAGTCGGAGACATCAATTTTCAGTTTTTTCAAATGTCCACCCGAGGCACCGCATCCCCTTTTTCGGCCGCTGCCCTTTCTGCTTCCCCCCGACCAACCTTTTTGCCCAACCATGGCAGTCATTGAAGACACCATGTGGGAACGCACAAGCCGCATAACTCTCCAGACAGACGTACATATTCCCTTCTTCAGTCATGGTATCGACCTCTGCCTGGAGAACGAAAACTCTCCAGACAGACGTACATATTCCCTACTTCATTCATGGTATCAACCTCTGCCTGGAGAACGAAAACTACCACGATGTAGATGTATAGTTGTCTCCCCTCCCGTAAGGTGTGTCTGACGCGACTTGACACATACTCGTCCAGTTTACGGCTTTCAAACTTCGTAAAAAAAATGATTTGATTTTTGAAAAAATCATTTGATATTTTGTAAAAACATATTCATTTTTGATTCATTTGATTTTGTACCTGTGTCCGTTTTACGGATGCTGGGAGACCCTAGATCTTACCCTGATTATATATATCAGAAAGCAAAACACTTTCAACATCTCCCCTCTCAACATCCTGAATAATACATATACCAAGGTTGGGAGTAATGGAACAAGTATTTATAAAGACACCACCCTTAACATTTGCCTTAACATTATGACGATAGCTCCTTCTGTTTCATACAGGTGAGCTAAAAATGTACACATATGTCAGTCAGTCACAAAATAACTGCTCAACAGAGAGAAGATCTGCAAGTATTCACTGGACTATATTGGGGAGATCTTGCACAGACAGAGTAATAGCCTACAGTAACTCACCCTATTAAAATTCAATCACCCCAGATATTGGGGGCATAATTCAATCAGTCATTCTACATGTAATAAATTTGATCAACCTCTAAATCATTAAATAAGAAAGAATATTGGATTATCTGCTTGATTTTCGATCATTTTCTCAACTTCCTGTTCTAATGAATTTGATCACCCCCTGATTTTATGTTGTGAAAATTTTACTTTCTGTTATTGAATTATAAGAGGATGTAGCATAAGCAAATTTCTTCTGTCAGAAACTCAGAACTTGCAAGGTTTACCATACAAACAGCTAAAAATTAAAATGATTGATAGGGGGTAAAATCAGAGATTCTGTATCCCTGGTAAAACATATTAAAGATGTTCATGTGAATTCAGTTTTAAGTGGAAATTTCTTCAAGCATTTCAAGGTACTGTACCATAAATCAACCAACAAGTATACATGTACACACATATGTGGGATGAGCGCGTGTGATGCAGGTGGCCAGTCACTTTGCTTGACACATGCTGCAGACATGATGCGCTTCACCAATGTTCATCAACTTGGGGTGTCGTCAATATTTTTTATGAAATAGTGACTAAAGTGAAAATTTAAATTAACCAGCGGATTGGTTGGGATGTACTTTCCTTCTCTCGAGTGGGAATTTTCATCCCATGATCAAGCTATGTGAGATCCTCCTAAACTTACCTGCTAATTTTGTCGTTCCTACAGAATATGCTGAGGCTGCCCTGGATTTGTGTGTGACCAATGCCAATTCTGAAATCATACACATGTAATATAAAACATAAAGATATATTTATTTATTAATAAATCATATGTCTGAATAAACAGCATAATCCCAAAAATGTTCCTTATATATATATATTTCTTTTATTTCAAACATTGTCCTTCTTTCTCGAATAATATAGACTGGAGCCTACAAACTCACGTTGTTGATTGGACATAAGAAATGTTCTTTTATAGACTATAGAAGATTCCCATCATGACCATATACCATAACTGCATGTTTACCAAACATATTTTCAATAATAATCCCAGTCGTGATGAAGTTTAATCCCTCATTTAATCCCATAATGCATTGTACATCCACGTCAGCCAAATGACAGCGTTCAATTATCTTGAAATCTGACATCGTCAGGGCCGTATCCAGAGATTTTTTGGGCATACCGGTATTCGACGTTGTTGTTGATGTTGTTGTTGTTGTTGTTGCACGTAAATTTGATGTTTGTTGCTGCTGCACAAAAACCACGGAATCTCCGATGCTGTTGACTTACATCAGGGTTTGTTGGATCCTCGAAAATGCCAGTTCAGTGCTTTAATCAGTGCCAGGGTGTATATTTTCCCGTTTTCCCGTAATCCTGTTCTCCCAAACACGTGGTCGTTGTTGTTGCTACCGATATAGCGCATTCCCCACACATCAGTTGTTCTCAAGTTTTTGATTGCTGTAGGAAGACCAGGCGAAAACCACCGTAGCACAGCGATCATTGCCTACTAGAGGGGTCAATGCAATGCCATTTAAAGTATATAATGCATGAAGCGTGGCCAGCAACGCGTGTTCAATGTGTTCAAGGCATCTAAGATCAACAGAAAATAATGATCTGTTTGTTCCCAAGCCAAAATCAAATATGCTGACAAGAAGCTTGAGCTACACAGGAGCCAAAATATGGAATTCGCTGGACAAGAAGCTAAGAGAGTCTCCCTCGGCTGGAGCCTTCAAACTTCGACTGATAAAAATTCTTCAGGCAAAAAGCATAAGTTAGCTGGATGCCATGATGTTAGATATATTATTATGTGTTTGATGTATACTTTGAATTTGGTTGAACTGTTTTCATATATATATTTAATGTACATTGTTTGATTGTTTGTTAGAGGGCCTCTGGGAAGAACAGTTTACATAACTGACAGAGTAAATACTTGTATTTGTTACCCTCAGAAAATAAAGTAATATATATATATATATATATGTGTATTGAACTCAAAGTTATGTAGCGGTCGCGACACTGTATTGAATTACAAAGTTTGAAGAAGGCTTCAGTTGAACTCCAGTTTAATGTAGTAAGGTTAAGCAGCCAAAAAAGATATTTTGACCTGGAGTTTGGGCGCCCATACCGGTATACCGGCATCAAAATGGCCCTGGATACGGCCCTGATCGTTTATGTAACATGACCCTAATATAATTGTTTGAAGTCCTGTGTGTAACACCACAACGTCAAATCAAAGCTCCAAGTCTACTAGAGCTTTTTTTTTTTTTTTGGTGTGTTGGTTACATATAGGACTTCCCCTTCTGGCTGTATTGGTCCAGTGATCCTGCTGAAATGCGGTGAATCCAGTCCAGATTTAGATTTTGACAACAAAATAGTAGACGTCCTCTATCTTCTGTTTTGATGGCAGGGGAGGTAACCCAGCCTAAATAACCAAATTTTACAATTTCATCCCAGAACAGAAGACATCCGAGGTCAATTCTCTTACCTCCAAAATATGAGCCCTTTTCACATCTTTTGACTTCCACTTCAATGGAAGGATCAGTCTGTACAAAACAAATAAGTGTTTATTTACTATCAATGTATATACACAGTAACCTAGCTGAGAATACCAACCACTTGGAAAAACAATATATAGAAACCTGAAAATGCCAATCTCTTGTAATAATGAAATCTCGACAATACTAATCAAACTTTGTGGTCCACTTCTCTCCCCATAGGAAACATATGTGTTCAACCCCATAGAATGAGAACCTGTTACAATAATCCCTCCAATAAACAAAAGTAGATCCAACGAATTATAGTTCTGCGGAGGTCAAAAATGCATGTGTGTGCTCTCCCCACGGGTGAGCTCCTCGAGCATCTTCACACACCTCTCCCCCCCCGCTTCTCACATAAAATAGATTTGAGTAAAAGTCAAATGCCCACCTAAATCCTCATATTCTTAATGTTTAATGAAATAATTCATCACACTTACTGGTTTGAAATTTTATTAGTAAATTTGTTCAGGTTACATGCAAGATGTACTGAATTGTTTTCTAGGCCTTTTTCTGTGACAAGGACTGAACCTCCTGTACATGTTCAGTAATAAGCAGTCTTGCAAATGGATATTCAGTTCTTTAACACAATTACTGGACAGCGTGAAAAGCTATAAAAGTACTCAATTAGCTGACACACAACTGGTCAATGGGTCAAGTTCAAAGACCTGGACGGACAATCTCTGCCTCAATCTAGTAAATCTGATTGTCTCCACACAATACAGAGCAGTCCTTTATGGGGAAATCTCATCACATTGTATAGTGTAATACGATGGCAAGACAAAGAAAAGGATCTTATTTTCTGACTTAGCCACAGGATGATTACAAAGAGAGATCATTATCGTCAAATTATACGTTCTACTCTCCCCTCGGCATCACGGAGGGCCAGCAATTATGAAAGCTGTTAGCCTGGACTACACCAATCGGGCTAGCGATATGGGTGAAATTATCATGGTCACATTGATAGCCATTGTTCATCAAAATCCTCCAACTATACTTTAGAATGTCCTGTTTAACATTTGGAGTGTGTATTTTTTCCTATCCGAGTTTAGTAGTAATTTGTCACAAGAACATGAGATATTACATATACTCATGCCATTTTCTGGCACCCACAAGACCTATGAATTACGGTAGATTCCGTATTCATCGCTCAGACTATTAACCAGCACATAATCAGGAGAAAAAGCCTGAAATTTACTGAGTCTGAGGTTCACTTACTTTTCAAATTTTTATGCAAAATCCGAACTCAGCCAAAACATCTGAGATTTTCATCCTGCTACCTAACACATTATATCATGCTCTAAATTTAGAATGAAATAATTAAAATAAGGAGCAATTCTAAATTTCATCAATGTAAATTATCCAAAATTTACCATAGACTGTACTTCCACTGATTGAATTATCCAGAATAAGTGACTATAAAATCTGTACATCATACTGTATACTTACTTTACTTTGTACCATTATTCGTACATCACCATTTTCCACGAAATACATACAGTCTGCCCCATCTCCCTACAACAAGCAATTAGACCAAATCCGTCTTGGAATTTGATACTTTTTTGGTAATTCACGTATTCTTAAGTCGAGAAAATTACACAAGTGATTACATGTCCAGATAAAGGCAGATTTTCTCTATATCATATACTGGCTCGGTTACATAAATTTGCAAAAATTACTAAAAACACCTGGAGAATGACAAGATTACAGTTACATGTATTTACAATACATTTTCGTGCATTTTTCACTTATTTCAAGGCAAATATTTATAAATTTTATTTAACAGCAAAAAACGTCATCCTCCAGTGGTGTATTCTATGCCACTTTAACTCTCCAATGAATCATTTTAGAACTCTGGTGCATCATGGTATGGATATCTTCCTGTTTCACAACCCCTGATTGGTCAGTTCAAATATTTGAAAATAAATCTGGTAGTGTGATTGGACTGTAAAGGAGACTGGAATAATATCCACTCAATCAGGGTTCCTGAAGTGGTTGCTTGGTTCCATGAATACAACCCTCCAAATAAAGATGTTCGTCACCTGTCTTAGTATACACTCCCCGTCTGTGCACAATCTGGACACCAGCGCATCCGCTACATTCATCCGCTCATACGCCTGAAGTAACAAACAGAGCAGCCATTATAATACGTATACAGAAATGTATTGCCAGTTAATCATGGTTATACATGTTATATCACTAGTACGACAGTTTGCTCCTTGTCGGCAATGAAATGCAAGTTTTACACAGATACATGTCAAATGTAATGATTTGCAGGCCTCGTAAATTGGTTCACTGGCGTAACCAAAATTTTGGCTTACGTAACCTATTGTTCGGTTACGATGTTAATTTTTACATAACCAATTGGTTTCGCAAAACGGTTACGTAATTATAATAGTGTGCCGTCAACCAGTACCGTACAACTCAACGAGATTGCAGTCAGAGTGATATATGACTCTGTCCACAGCATGTGGTCAGGGGATAGACAAAACAGTCTGTGCAAGCTGACACACACATGCCTGCCACGTGGTAGTCAACACTGTCGACAGATATTCGACTTAGCGACTTAGTTTCACTTTTAAAACATGCTGAAAGACACACATCATGTGGTTAAAGTTTGCACAGTGAACAGATCTAGAGAAGAGTTTGGGACTTTTGTTACCAGAACATATGTACCAGAAGCGCATTCACATAACCGATGTTTCGTTCTGGTCATTTCGGATTTGCGTAACCAATAAACGAACGATCATTTCATTCGCGCCAAATTTTGAGGCCTGATTCGTGAATACATATGGTAAATCCACAAATAATTCAATCACTCTATTAAAATTCAATCACCCCCAATTCTGTGGATCAAATCCAATCAGTCATTCTGATACATTTGATCACCTTATAAAATTATTAAAATAATGAGGAAATAATGGATTATCTGCAGGATTTTGGAACTTTCCGTTGTAAAATTTGATCACTTCCTGATTTTATTTTCAAATAAATTTTGAGCAGACTAATAATATGCTAGGATTGCTAAATATAGAATGCTAGTAAACTCCTGCTAGCCATCAATTTTATCTTGGAGAGCATTTGTCTGCTCATCTAACATCTGCTCATAGCAAAGACCTGGACTAAACTATTACTCACGTCCAAAGTTTTCAGCATGGGAACACATTCTAGTAAATTTTCGTACATCTTCCGCTTCATGAAAGCATTTTTGAGCACTATTCTTCTAAAGGTTGTTCTGTCCTGAAATACAATTCAGATAATCAGTATGATTTAAAATCGCTTTCAACAATATTTCATTCATATCACAACATTTGGGTCCTATTCCTTTTCACACCTGGGGAGAGTTCCTTTTCCTTTTCACAACTGGTGAACCCCATGGGTAGGGTCAAATTTCATTTTACACACGGGAACTCCATCGATGCCCCAGTTAGTCCCCTTTTATGACAAGCTGTCTGAGGAGCTGAGGCCCTTACATTCTTACCGACATCCCAGGTCAATTCCCTAATATCAATATTAGGCGATTTAAAGTGTGAAAATTCTAATTCCACTCTTGTCTGTCACATCATATTTTGCTGTCAATGTTGGACAACCCGTCGTCATGATATACCCTATTTCTTCTCATCTTTCAAAAAGCACTTTCACATTTAAGACAAAGAAAAAAAATCTTTATGTCAACTGGGGCTGAATAATGTGGCATGGATATCTTATTCATCCGCATATGCATGAAGTTAAGTTTTGCCGTCTGAATAATTAGAAGAAATAGGGTAACAATTGCTTTTTTTTTTGGCAAGTCTGAGGTTTTACAAATTCAACTGAAGTTGAAGAACATCTGAATGGTGAAATTATTAGATTGGCAACTTTTTGTCTTCCAACAGAAATCATATGAATCAGGTCTGGTTGTAGGAAATATGAAATTTGGTTTGACTAATCTAACCTGACAATAGGTATACTAACCATGGCCCATAGACCCCCGTTTGACGTGGCTACTATGGTTGCTGCCCGGGGCATGTTGTACATCAGCGCCAACTCCCCAAAGAATCCCTGGTTATCATAGTGGCCAACTCGCTCAGATTTGCCATCTATTTCTACATATATATCAAACAGGCCACTGCAAAAAAGAACCGAAAAAGTACAGAAACCGCGTCGGTGAAAGAAGCACACACTGAAATCAATAAATTAATACCATCCTTAACTAACTGTAAGTAGAGATGGGTACCCAACATCATGTACATGTTACATGTCAGGGTCTGATCTAGATTTTCAGTTTGGGCACCCATATGCAGTGCAGAATATGGCAAGTTTATATAGTGAAATATAGGCCACGATGGGGGAAGCTCTGAGAGTATTAAATGGTCTAAATAGAGCCAGACCACTTGATATTTAGCAACATTACTTGCATTACTATTGGTTTCAGTATATTCATAGAGGGAATTTGCTGCAAAGAATTTTTTTTCCATTTGGATGCCCAAACCCGTTATAACGGGTTCAAAAGATTCAGGCCCTACATGTAATATAGATGAGAAGAGGATAGGGGTCCAAAACTACATGAAACTCTTAAATGAACACTGGAGCAAATAGCAAACTGTACTGTATTGCATAGTGGCAAGAACACTTTGCTCCGGAAATTGACTCAATTTAATAAAAATATATATATTATCTCTATTGAACAAGAGCAAGATATGTCTAGTACCATGGGGACTGACTTTTCTAGCCATTCTATGGTTGGTTTGGGACCTCAACATCAATGGAGTTCTTCTTGCCATGAGGTTAACAAGTCTGAAGATTGATCTTATGTGTGCCTTGAAAGTGGAGCTGAGCATACCACCTATTTATTTAAGCAGCCCATTTGTTATCTCTACATCACACTATCGATGAACGTAACAGGAGATATCGCAAGCCAAGACAAAAAGTTAACAGAATAACGACAAAAAGAACTTTCCATCCCAATAATGCTATAAAGTGTAAAAGAATGGCAAGAAACAGAATAATATCAGCTTCCATTTGCCAATAAGATTTGATCAGGCCTGAAAGTAGCTCACAGTGAAAATATAGGAGGAAATTTGCTGAAATATAGGAATTTTCTAATAAAATATAGGAAATAAAGGAGTGTAAGACAGGTCAATACTACATTGTAGGATGCAAACTTGGTATTTTTCTGGTTTTGAATAAAACTTTCCCCACTGAATATGGTCATAGTGGCAGTGATTGAGGAGAACCGTTCTGCTGCTTGGTTCAACAAAGAGAGATTGAAATGTTTTCATATTTTTTTTTCCTGAAATGTATTTCCTCATGCCAATTTGACTCATTTCAGAGCGTTGGTGAAAGTTTTCATGAGAAAATATAGGAATGACTCAAAAATAAAGGAAAATATAGGAGGCACTTGCAGGCCTGTTTGATTGATAAAGATTGATATGAATCTTACTTGCAAAGTCCTAAAAAAAATCTATCTTCACTTTAAATTTTATTATAAAAATCACTCTAAAGTTACTATGTAGTAATTTTGCCAAGCACATCTTCAGAAAACTACATTCCCTAATATTTGCCGCCACAATTTACCCACCACATCAGGTAACCTGGCCTTTCCACTCAAACATATAAAAAATTCAGCATACATTTCCACCATTTTCTCAAGATACAACCCCCAGAATTACAAGCTGAGTAGCTAGCAGGTCCTCCAAGTAGCCTGTTTGAGAGTGTACAGCATATACGCTTCCAATATCTCCTTAAATATAACTTGGAAAGTGGATATATGTATGTGGAAAGAGACGTTTATCTGGAATTGTTGAGACAATTTGAGGAGGTTTGGGAAGCAGTAATGGGTAGTGTAACACTGGAATGTAAGTCTGTAGTTGAATATGGACTTGTGGATGGTGAGGTTTATAAATCGATGGGTGGAATAGATCAAGATATCGCGTTCACAACACAGATGGGTACAATATGGTTGAGTGAAATCCAAGATGGTCAATGGCAGCCATCTTGGATTACATACTACCTCAATGAAAATCAATACCAATGGCCGTCTAACTGATGTGAAGCACCTTCTCAAGTTTGAAGTTAATCAGATGAATTGTTCTCACGATACCGCGTTCACAAGATGCGGGACAGACGGAATCCAAGATGGTCAATGGCAGCCATCTTGGATTATGTACCTCAGTGAAAATCAATACCAATGGCCATCTAACTGATGCGAAGCACCTTCTCAAGTTTGAAGTAGATTGGTTGAGTTGTTCTTAAAATATCATGTTCACAAGATGCAGGATGGACGGAATCCAAGATGGTCAATGGAATACCAATGGCTGTCTAACTGATGTGAAGCACCTTCTCGAGTTTGAAGTCAATTGGTCGAATTGTTCTCGAGATATCGAGTTCACAAGATGCGAGACGGATGAAATCCAATATGGTCAATGGCAGCCATCTTGGATTACATACCTCAGTGAAAATCAATACCAATGGCCATCTAACTGATGTTAAGAACTTCCCAAGTTTGAAGTCGTTTGGTTGAATTGTTCTCGAGATATCACGTTCACAAGATGTGGGATGGACAGAATCCAATATGTCAATGGCAGCTATCTTGGATTACGTACCTCAGTGAAAATCAATACCAATGGCCGTCTGACTGATGTGAAGAACCTCCCCAAGTTTGAAGTCGATTGGTCGAATTGTTCTCGAGATATCGCATTCACAAGATGTGGGACGGACAGAATCCAATATGGTCGATGGCAGCCATCGGATTACGTACCTCAGTGAAAATCAATACCAATGGCCGTCTAACTGATGTGAAGCACCTTCTCAAGTTTGAAGTTGATTGGTCGAATTGTTCTCAAGATATCGCGTTCAATGAAAATCAATACCAATGGCCGTCTAACTGATGTGAAGCACCTTCTCAAGTTTGAAGTTAATCAGACGAATTGTTCTCACAATACCGCGTTCACAAGATGCGGGAAGGATGGAATCCAAGATGGTCAATGGCAGCCATCTTGGATTACGTACCTCAGTGAAAATCAATACCAATGGCCATCTAACCGATGTGAAGCACCTTCTCAAGTTTGAAGTCGATTGGTTGAGTTGTTCTTAAAATATCATGTTCACAAGATGCAGGATGGACGGAATCCAAGATGGGCAATGGCAACCATCTTGAATTACATACTACTACAGTGAAAATCAATACCAATGGCTGTCTAACTGATGTGAAGCACCTTCTCGAGTTTGAAGTCGATTGGTCAAATTGTTCTCGAGATATCGAGTTCACAAGATGCGAGACGGATGAAATCCAATATGGTCAATGGCAGCCATCTTGGATTACATACCTCAGTGAAAATCAATACCAATGGCCATCTAAATGATGTAAAGCATCTTCTCAAGTTTGAAGTCGATTGGTTGAATTGTTCTCGAGATATCGCGTTCACAAGATGTGAGATGGACAGAATCCAATATGTCAATGGCAGCTATCTTGGATTACGTACCTCAGTGAAAATCAATACCAATGGCCGTCTGACTGATGTGAAGAACCTCCCCAAGTTTGAAGTCGATTGGTCGAATTGTTCTTAAAATATCATGTTCACAAGATGCAGGATGGACGGAATCCAAGATGGTCAATGGCAACCATCTTGAATTACATACTACTACAGTGAAAATCAATACCAATGGCTGTCTAACTGATGTGAAGCACCTTCTCGAGTTTGAAGTTGATTGGTCAAATTGTTCTCGAAATATCGAGTTCACAAGATGCGAGACGGATGAAATCCAATATGGTCAATGGCAGCCATCTTGGATTACATACCTCAGTCACAAACAATCCCAATGGCCATCTAAATGATGTGAAGCATCTTCTCAAGTTTGAAGTCGATTGGTTGCATTGTTCTCGAGATATCACGTTCACAAGATGTGAGATGGACAGAATCCAATATGTCAATGGCAGCCATCTTGGATTACGTACCTCAGTGAAAATCAATACCAATGGCCGTCTGACTGATATGAAGAACCTCCCCAAGTTTGAAGTCGATTGGTCGAATTGTTCTCGAGATATCGCGTTCACAAGATGTGGGACGGACAGAATCCAATATGGTCGATGGCAGCCATCTTGGATTACATACCTCAGTGAAAATCAATACCAATGGCCGTCTAACTGATGTGAAGCACCTTCTCAAGTTTGAAGTTCATTGGTCGAATTGTTCTCAAGATATCGCGTTCACAAGATGTGGGACGGACGGACGGCTAGCATTTCCAAGTCCTCCCACCACTTCGTGGCGGAGGACAATAAGATCATCTCACCTGACACCATTATGGCAAATTTTGGTTTTGATAGTTTTGAGCATCAAATATTATAGAAACATTTTAAAATACACCACAACCCATTTTGGTCCAGTCAGGTATAATGGCTAATCACTGTTCGCCAGAAGTCCGGATTGTAATCTTAGATTCAAACTGAAAGATTCAATGGTGGTTTGTGACCTACATGTATATTCTATGTGAAATCACATATCTCTATCGATTTGTTCACATTCCTGATACTTCAAGCCATAAGAATCCGCGAAGCTTTAAATATCAGACAGCCAACAGTCCCAATAGAAACAAGAGTGAGCAAAAGAATGGGTAAAGTAATGAGATATTTTAATGCATGAAAAATGTTAAAAGGATCGAAGTACAAAATTGACAAGGAAAACGTGATGTTGCATCATCCACGTCATCAGCAAAATGCACAGAACAATTCATAGCTTTCCCCATCATGGAAGCTCATCAGTCTCACAGCTAGTCTTATTCAAGGTTAGTTCAGCTAAAATCCTGTCCGGCTTCCCCAGTCAGTTTTCCATCTAATACCATTAGTTCTGTCAGCGGCAGACCTCTAAATAATCATACTGACAGACTTTCTTCATCAACACTATAATAATAGGCCCCAATGATTAGGCTTCATGTTAAAAATCGATGGTTCTTTACAACTTTTCCCTTGTTTGGACATTCAGAGATTGATGCAGTGTTCTCAGTATCTCTATAGATAGCACCACTCCCAATAATTGAATCTTTTAATAAATTAAATCCTAGGATATTTCCCCAGCAGCCCAGCATGGTGTTAAAGGGATTCTTGACTTGTTCTCTCGATTGCCTATACCAAGGAACTATCAAAATGCAATTATGAATTGGGGTTAGACACTCTGAAATTTGTACAAAAACAGAAAGGTACCCATGGGTTACTAAAGTTATAATCGCTAACAGCTTTTAATTTTGCATAAACATGCCAAAGTGTGAAGTAAATATTTGTAGAGTGAGTAAAAGGGTCAAATATTTATGGCCTGATATGAATCACTAAATCACATTTAATATTATTAATTAATCATGCAGTTCATTATCAACTAATTAACCTAATTAGAGATTGTCAATGAAGATAATTTTGAGAAGCAATAAAAAAAGTTGAGAACAAAAGATGCGAGTGCTTTGTGCATGTGTGAAGAAATTCTTGGTGTATGTGTACTGAAATGATTGATCATAAACTACAGCTCAAGATAAAACTTGTTTGCGACCTATATTTTATTCAGACAATAGACAAGGTGTGACAAGATATATAATCAACTCCAAGATATTAATTAAACGAGGCACTGAGACATTTTTTTTTATCCTAATTGTTTTCTTGGGAATTGTGTGGGTTGTGGTTTTGACTGAGTGCACATATACAGCTCATATTGTACAGGTCTGTTTGATATTGTCGGATATAGTTCATGTAAGGGATACCGCTTTTCAATGTGATTTGACACATTAGCAAATGGAACAATGGCCGAGCACTTTCTCATTTACCACTATTGGAAATCCCGTAAATTCATGTTACTTCATCTTACATGACCGATATGTCGGTATTGTACACTTGTATTTCCTATTAACAATTTGGATGACCAGTACCCTTCAACTCCAACTGAATGAGTGGCTCCACGAGTGTTAACAGTGCTACACTCCTGCTATTCATGTACTTGTGTTGATGTGTGTGTAAATTAGCCATGCTGATACACTATAACTTTTGCTGTACACTACTGTGTGCTTCAAATGTCTTCTCTCTTACCACATAGCTTGCAGCACCTGCCCTTCTCCCATCCTATTTCCAGTATGATTTCTTGAAGTCAGAGGGCAAGGGATGTTTTGTGGCCTTATTATGCTGTTGTGATCCTGGATGGTCCTTGAAATTTGGACGGGATTTAGGGATGGAAGAAATTCTGAATATTGGGATTCGGGAATGGGCTTTCTTTAAACTGTCCTTTGGGATTAGCTTAAAATTATAGCAGAATTCTGAGAAAGGGCCCCCCCCCCCCCTCCCTTTCCGCAGATGTGCCCAATATTTGTCTATGGGTGCCCAAACTAAAAGTCTGAATCAAGCCGAAGTTGGCCTGATTTACACGTTTTGTTTGGGCACCCATACACGACACCTGTATTGTTCTAGTGAAATAGGCCATGGTGCAGGATCAACTTCTGAAACCCATGGAAACTCTAGGAGTATTAAATGCTCTAAATACAGCCTGATACTACTATTGGGTTCAGCATGTTTAGAGAAGTAAATTGTATTAAAAAAAAAAGACTTTTTTTTTTTACATTTGCTCAATTGGGCTCAATTATAATGGGTTCAAAAACGAGCTGAATTAGGCCCTGCTAATTCTGTAACATACTTTTATCAAATTAACCTGCATTTAATGTGAGAGGGATGAAGCACTGCAGAAGAACGAACATCTATACTCCTATATACTTCTAGCTGACACTGCTGGTATGCTGCAAGTCCAGTGTAGAACTTATACTTCTGCCAGGCTCCCTATGATGAAGAAAACTTACTTGTCTATTACATAAAAATTATCACCATCATCTCCTTGGTCTATCACATGTTCACTGGGTTCTACCTGAAAAATACAAAACAAACAGGAATATACTATTGTATTACTCACTGTAACTAACCCATTCTACAAGTCAAAGTTTGACCTCAGTAAATTCCATTGAACACTGTCAAAGCCCACTTTTCATACTAAGTACATGCAAGTCAAAGTTAAAATGCAAAGAAACTACATATTCTCCACTTTAAAAACAATTACTTCCCGGCATGCTCCACTCCCTACTATCTAGCCCAGCAGCTACCTTTATTTTCATTTGGAATCTTCAGTTCAATTAATACATGTATTAGAATCAGTAGAGATATCAGATACCCAATATAATATTATGGGGGAATGGCATACATCATAAGATGCCTTTGAAAGAAAGTTACAACTTATTTCACATGAATTTAGTGACAACAGTAGATAACTTATAATATAATTATATTCCTACATTGTGAAACACCCTGCCAGAAAATACTGGCTTGGGTGAGAATCGAACTCACGACTTGGGGGATACCGTCCCACTGATCTACCAACTGAGCTACCGAGTCCAGTTAAGAACAGCTCGCTAATTCAATCCATTTCCATAATTCAATGTTTCGATAACCATAGATAACCGTCCATGTAAACTGGTTCTAGTCTTATTCTGTACGTATACAACTTCTCCATAATGGTAATTGGTATAACCAGAGCAGGTACCCATGGTTAACCATGACCAGCGTCTTATACAGAGAAGACAGTGAGTGAATCTGACTGACACATCTGGCATTTCATACTTCTCCGATCTTTAGAAGTGACATTTTCTGATTTTCGTCTTTTTTCTATATGTTGAAATCGTCAACGGTGAACATTCGCAATAAAACAACATGACATAACCTTCTCGCAAAATGTACAGTGCATTCTCGATTTATTTTCAGCTCTGTTTAACTCTTTCCCCCTTAGACTTGCGTGGAATTTCTCTCTCTGACCCATAATAGATTTGTAATGGCGTGGGTCTTTAACCCATAGACATGATAGACTAATTTCAATCTTCACACTTTTTCCGTGATGTAAAATATCCCATTCATGTCCCATGTCATGTCTGTGGAGAAATATTTACCAATGGTCTCCCACAAACCCATTCTATGTTATTTTTCCCCGTTTTATACCAATATCAGCAACATTTATTCCAAAAATAAGCAATTATCTTGTGAGAAAATGTGTTGTGTCTGCTTTCTGTCTGTTGGAAATCACAAAAAAGGCGAAGAAATTGTCGCATTTTCGCTCCGCTTTGCAGCGTTTACGTCCTGGTTTTCTCGCTGCCATTCCGGCAATATCGCATGTCGTTTGAAGCTAATTCTCCGTAGACTCTGGATTTGGCAGTGACATCACGAGATGGCAGGTACAAAACGAGCTATAACTGTTTTTATCGGATGTACTTCCGAAAAGGAGAATGAAGACTGGTAACAAGATGAAGTAAAACAGCATCACTGATTGGTCCAAGGTTGAGCGACCTTTTCAGAGGCCCGGCGTGATTGGAGCAGCCGGTTTGTTTTCGCGTGGTCGCCATGGCCACTTGTCGACGAGAGACAGCATGGGCCTTAATGGCGGATAAATGATAAAACGGGAGATCAACAGGTCCCGGGAAATGTTTATAATAAACTCAGATGCGCGGATTTGACGAGTTGGTCATTAATGTAAGATACTCTGGTTGTTTATACTCGCATTACGTGAAATATTCAGGAATTTGGAAGCAGATTTTACCATTTTTCGAAAGCTTTATCTTGGAGCACACCAAACACATTTGGTGTTGAATCGCACATTTTCCTTCAATCATTTTTCTTCCTCTCCTGATTTCATTTTACCCGTATTACAAAACAAACCAATAGTATACAAGTCAGATTTATTCAAATTTTGGCTTTCTGAAAATGTATAGTTTTAATTATGTTTTTCCTACGAAGTAGGCTACAGATCGCAAATTGTCCGGTAATGAGTGAGTCAGTCAGTCAGTCCATCCGAATCCTTTCGTCGGCAAAATAAGGAGAACCGTTGACATTAGAACCTTGATTTTTGGCATGAAGGTGCATTAGGGCATTGTTACCAGCAAGTTTTGAGCTGACCGAATTCTGATGAAAATTTGATTTATAGTTATTTTTTTTATTATTTATTGGTGGCTCAGCGAGTGCATTGTCATGCCCATCGGGAACCCTTGGCTGTATGTTTCACTGTATATATAATACAGTACAAAACCTGGTGGGATATATGAAATAGGAAATGCTAATTTTCCATCATTTGTTAGTGCATTTATCTACACTGCTATTACCAACTTGCCATCCTCAATACACACAATTCAGTATATTGTTATAGATATATGTAAACGGTGGCCTTTAACGTGTATCCTATTTCACATCCAAACATTTCATCACAGACCACATCAGGCTTCAAATTCAGGTCACATTGCCCACTGGTGGTGAAATATCCTACATCAACCAATTAAGTCAGCCTGTTGCAATAACCCAGCACAACAAAGAAAGAAGTGGTATCACCCTTCAGATTAGTCTGTGTGAGCAACAATGATAAAAGTTTACTGAGGATGAAACAAAGCCACCCAAGGAATTTATCAGCTTGTGTTGGGACATTTTGTTGGTATCATGTAAGCTGTTTAGGCGTAACAAAAAAATTTGTCTGTTTCCGGGAACCCGACCGACCGTAAGAATGCCGAAATGGCAATGCTTTTTTTTTTTATAAATCTGCGGGAAGTTATTTCCCTTGGCCGAAATTCAAGAATAGTTATCTCCCTTATCGTCGCACATGCGCCCAGCGCACTGTCGCCATGCGGCATGGCCGCCCGCCAGAACAGCTCCAGTGTTGGTTTCCATCTATCCCATTGAGGAATACGGACAAAGGAATTATTGTCTGTTATTAGCGACGAGTTGTTTGTGAACTTATTCCATCGTTGTCAAATACAAGGCTGTAACTGCCGTTGTATAGAGTCGGAAGTACTGATTCAAGGAGCGCGAGTTTTTGATGGTGAACGAATGGAACTGTTAAATTTAGAAAACGAAAGCGTAAGACGCATTTCTGATGAGTTTGGACTAAAACATTTTTTCTTCACCTGCTTGAAAAATCACTGCGCAGAAAAGTCTCAGAAACTGAGTGCTTTTGACATTTTAATGTCAAAAGAGCAGGGATTCATACAAGTCAAAAATTTTACCGCCGAAAACTCAATATTACTCAAAATTGAGTTTTCACAATGGTGAAATTGAGTTTTCAAAATTTTTTACCGCCGATTCAAAGATTGCAATTGAGTTTTCAAATTTTTTTACCACCGATTTACCTATTGGTATTCAGTTCTCAAATATTTCAACCACCACCATGCACAGGATGTTGTTGGTGTGTTTTAATATGGTCAATATATTATACTATGAGCAGGGGTTATTTTTGACAAAACATTTTCATCTACCCAATATCCAAATTCAATAAAACTCATTCTATTCAGCGCGTCTTCAGCTAAAGTTTTCATCGAATGAAGTATAAAAACCGAGAGATTTACATGTACCGTACCACAAGATCAGTCTGAATAACAATGGACATGGATCTATATCACGAATGAAATCGGAGGGAGAAATCAAGCAGTAATTGTTCAAAACAGCAAACGATCGAACCAGGAAACATGCCCTCTTGTCTGCAGCTAACTGCACCAAACACAGCCTCTGCAGATTGTTACTGAATTAAAGTTTAATAAAGTTTTTACATGAGACAGATCTGCCAAGTTCTAAAGTCTAAATTTTCTGAAAACTACCGAATATTTTGGATGGTCACATTTACTCAATGTTAAATTTTTTAAGCAAATTTCTTGAGTGCTATTTATCTCCTGTTAAGTTTTCCAAAATCCAGTTCTGGAGGTCACCTCGTATTTAAAGTATGGTTTTCCATTACTCTTCCAACTATGAAAATTTATTGTTTATAATCAACGAAGAGTCAACTTTATGGAGCAAACGAAGATAAAATATGCAGCCTGGTCTCATCGCAGCGTCAGTCGCACTGACATCTCACGAGTGAAGTTAGACCAGTCAATGTACTTTACAAAAATACAACCCGATCATGATTGCAGGTCTTGGCTTTAGCAAGTCATGTGAAATTTAGACGTTTAGTCTTGATGTATTTTCAATCTTTGACATCGCTGGACATTTCACTTTTACTTCGTGTTTGATGGATACTGAATGGACCGAACGTCGGCATCACGGTCCAGATTTAGCCGGGAAATATGGTCGACTGACTGCAGGCACGTGGCTCTACAAAGCGCAAGACTGTCGGCTGTCAACCCTATTGCGGTAATGGAAACTTCCACTGACCCGGTGTTGTAAGCCCACAAGCCGATGAATCGAATTGGAAGAGTTCACTTTCAAAATAGGGAAGTAAGGCACAAAAGTTTTCAACTAACAACAACGCGAGGGCAGATTTTTCTTTCGTTTCGTAGACTATATTTTCTCTGTATTTCATTTCTGAAACTTGCAACTCTGGCGGACAAATTGATGACCTACGCGATTTAAAGATGACAACAGCAGCTACACAGGGTCTGTCTGAAGTTGAAGAAAAAAATAACTTTTACGGCGACAGATGACCGATAAAAACTTTTGGGCGGCAGTCCCTGTTGTCAAACTTCAGTGATGGTCTGGAAACCCTCGGCAGTACGAATGCAGGCTGCCACACAATAAACGTTTGAGGGTTCCGGAAATAATGTATGCAAGCAATTGTGTCTGCCGCTACGCGGCGCTGTGATCAGCATACTCGAAGTCGTTAACAACAACAACACCACCACACGTGGTGGCACGCTCCCGGCGCCTGTTAAGTGTCGTTTTCACGGTAAGATCGTCATTCCATTGAGTTTATTTCGTAATTTGGGGCTGTCAAATTAACTTTGACCATGTCTGGCGAATTGAGTTTTCCACGAAAAATTGAGTATTTGTCCAGTAAAACGAAAGCAATTGAGTTTCCTGCCATACGAATTGAGTTTTCAAATTTTTTTTACCACCGGTATTCGGTGGTAAAAAGCGACTTGTATGAATCCCTGAAGAGGGGACGTTACCAGATCAACGTCAGGTATTTAACAAACAATAAAGACAAACTGTTCAACGATGTCATTCAACACCTGTCAACAGGTCCGGGAAAAGTGGCAAATGGGGTGATTCCGGCAAATTGGCCTGGTGGGTATATTATTCATAGCTGAAAGTGTTTACATATATATTTTTTTTTTTCAAGAATAAATAACTGGAGTTTTGAACTGAGCACTTTCGGCGCCAATTTACAGGAGTTTGTTCCACTGACAAAATTAAAAATTTACTGTAGTTACGCTTACGTATTTTGTAGGAAAGTGAAATATGTTGTTGACCTGTCAAAAATTATAAATCTCATGCATACGAAATTCATATTCTACTCAACACATGTTCATCCAAACAGAAGGGGGCCATCCACAATCTTGGTATTTCATAATTTTTTTTATTTATTTATTTTTAATCATATGACTGCATATCAGAGGTATCCATGATCATTCACCAGGCGGACTATAATCCTGTCTGGTGCCAGTCTGAGTGAGTTCCACTGAT
Source organism: Hanleya hanleyi (assembly GCA_036873755.1). Taxonomy (NCBI): domain Eukaryota; kingdom Metazoa; phylum Mollusca; class Polyplacophora; order Lepidopleurida; family Hanleyidae; genus Hanleya; species Hanleya hanleyi. The sequence goes on from JAVTVY010045434.1 coordinate 141,505, forward strand.
GGGTGATCAAAGTGAAAGCCAAGATATCCCTGATATAATATAGAAAAATTCTGCCGAATACCCAGAATTCACTGTAGTGTAGATTGAAGATGGCTTTCTACTGTTTGGGTGAACATGTGTTGATAAGTAGAATATGAATTTCGTTGGGAAAGACACAAAACAGGTATTAAAGTTATATTATGCATGAGATTTATAATTTTTGACAGGTCAACAACCTATTTCACTTTCCTACACAATACATAAGCGGAACTACAGTTATTTTTTTATTTTGTCAGTGGAACAAACTCCTGTAAATTGGCACCAAAAGTGCTCAGTTCATAACTCCAGTTATTCATTCTTGAAAAAAAAATATATAAACACTTTCAACTATGAATAATATACCCTTGTTGTCAGACCAACACTTCTTAAATAACTGATTTTCTCGTGTAATGCAGACCTATCAATTTTAGAATCATGCATTCATTTTGTCAAAAGTGGCGAAAACTGGGTACCAGTTAATTATAACCACAGAACCGACCCTGGAAAATTTGAGCCCGTTACCGGAAACAAACAATTTTTTTTTTAGGCCTTAGTAGTTTACTCATTCAAATCTCCATACCATATTTTCTGTTATTCAACAGACAAATTTCTTTACTGGTTTTAATTGTTTAAGTTTTACTGGGTTTCAACTGCTACAGATAGTAACACAGTACTGATACTGTAGAAATGGGTCTCAAATCTAACAGCTGATGAACTATTTGGTAGTGTGAATTTAATTATTCCATGTTGAGTACAATTTGTTCACATGAATGCTGGAATGTCTGGACTCTCAAATGAAAGTGTGTTATACATGTACATATCTAAAGCATGTCAGGTTTGAGGAACAAGCATGGTTGCAATTAAGATATAATCAAAGAAATTTCGTGACAATTATTGAATCTAAGTAACAAAACATAACAAAATTAGCTTAATAAAAAAGGCCTTCCTGGTGCGAATTGTTTTCTTTTGAGAGAGAATGGTATTTTCTGAGTTACATGTACCTGTACAAAGATAGGTTGTTCAAGGGGGCTTTGTTTTTGCTGTTGTGTGCATCAAGTGTATGGAAACATGATATATGCACCCAGAGCCCTGATCTACAGCTGTATAAAACTCAACATCTGGCATGGACCGCATGTTTAAAGGGTATTAATTTCTTTGAGTAGAATTTAACCCTAGTCCTGTCAGCCAGTCCTATAGCTGGTCGACTTCTGTGTGCCATGCTGTCAAGCAGAGCTGAATTGACTAAAAACCGGCGGCTGTCAAGTCGTTGGATTCGATAAATAAATTGAAGTAATGGATGGTATTTGATGGATGATACATCGTTTTGAACCACTGAACATACATTCAGAGAATATTTGGCATTGTACAGCATCAGAAATATTTAGGACTTTAGGTTCTGAAAACTCACGTGTGAAATTTTATCACGTCCTGATTGCTACCGATAGACGTTATTTTTCTGCTTCATCTCGAATAAATAAACCGTCTAAAATCTTCTAGATGTCATGATACGTATTCCTGGTTACTCTTCGCATAATGAATATCGAAAATTTATTGAATCTTCCACGTAAACAGGTCAATATCCCATTGTTTACACGACGTTTGGCTTCGCCATTGAGTTCAAAAACGTTCCCTTCTCGGCTTGATTCCATCCAGTGCGCGTGCGGACTGACCGATATAAACAGTTCGGCCAATCAGGAAGTCGGGTTTACGTCAGGTGATTAGTATTTTCGCGGGAGGTCGTTACAGATTCGGAGTGAATGACATTTTTATCCAATAAAATCGACGTATTTCTGCTATGTTCCAGGGCTAACCTGTGAGAAAATGAAAGCAGGGTTATTGCCCTTCAATTTGATGCCCGGAACATGGATATTTACGGTGTGGTGGTTGTTGAAGAAGCTCGTGAACAAGGTGCATTTTTACACGTTTTGACGAACATTTCGGAAGAAACGGCACTCTGTTTCACATTTGTAGACTATCTTCACACAATCAGATGTCTTTTTTAGTAAATAAACACCAAACTTGCGTGAAATATTTCGTGAAATAATATGTTTTAAATGGTGTGAGCCGTGTCTGGTTCGATTTTTTCCACACGCGGCTCCAAATTGTTTTGAAAGTGGACCAACTTGCAATGGTCACACTGAACGTATATATCCGGAGTCGACACTGGGAACATGACAGTCTGCCAACGTATATATACGGAGTCGACAGGACAAGGGTTAACTAGATAAAGTAACTTTGATCATGATGTGAAAATATGAGCACATACTTCGAGTTGATGATTCTGACTTGGGCAGTACCCATCTTAATATAGGCAGGATTTCAAATGGGGGTGGGGATTTCCAAGAGTTCAGTTCGCGTCGGAGTCCTAATGCCTACTCTACTTCGTAGGTCCTGTGACGTTAGTCACACTGCTCATGTACTCAAAGTAAACGCAAAAAATTGCAACGTAATCCATCACATGGGAACTCAGTGACACGTCAAAATCCGTCTTCATGGGTTAGGCGAAAATTCGTCAAAACACGCTTACATGGGGATCGACACAAGTCGTCAAAACCCGCTTATATGGGGGAAAGAGTTAACGCCATTTTCAACATACCACCATGCAGACGGTGTTTTCAACAGTGTGCAGTTGGTGTCTAGATGATATGCCACAGACAGAATCTTCATTGTCATCAAGCCAGCACAAGTGGTTGTCAGACAGAAGCTCTGGGGACTTCCTACATGTAATTCCTACTGATCATGGCTCATCCATATTACATGAATGATTCTGAGAACCAAGACCAGAAAGCTACCAGTAAACATCCTTTACACAATCAGACACGGTCAATATGAATGTGGAATAGGAATAGCATCAGGTGGTGGATAACACAAGTAAGAGTTTATGGACTGGTGGGATAGAGAGTAGATAGCTATGGGCAATATAGGTGAGTGGGGCTGTTGGGATGGAGCGCAGACAAAAGCCCTTCAGGAAAAAAGCCCTTCGGCTTATTTGAATTCTAGCACAGCAAGAAAGACTGAAATTTGAAGCTTTGTCATACATTGTAGTTCTAGATCTACATGTAGTAGTTGTGATCTATAATTATATCAGTCATAGTTATATCATAGTTATTGTGCAAAAAACATACTTTTAACATGCATCATCCTTGGTACAGAGAGTCTATACTGTTTTATATTTAACAAAAATAACATCTGAAAAAAATCATCGTTTTTTCCATTTTTCATTGGCATATACCATTAAATTTATATGCTGAAGAGCTTTTGTCCAAAATTCAAATAATCTTTAGGGCTAATGTCCTGAAGGGCTTTTGTCATGGATCCGTTGGGATAGAGAGTAAATTAGCCATGGACAAAAAATGTGAGGTTGCCAGTGTTTATGGGGCAATGGTACAAGGGACCATGTGTAGGGAGGTGTGGGGGACGGGTTGCATGGCATGTTCTGCATGACCAGTGCCCCGGCCCCGTCATGCCATGATGAAGTGCCCAGGTAAGTCCATCCATCCATCCATCCATCAGAGAGAAAATTTGGGGGAGAAGTGTAGCGCAAGTAGTGGTATAAAATGGAAATAAAATGTTTTCTCTCAGTGATGGTGTATTTAACTGTAAGCACCAAGCAATATTAGGGTGAAACAATTTACAATACTGGTATGGGGAGTCAAATACATGTAGATGGTACAACAGATGATGTTTGATTTGAGGAGTGCATGATGAATGTGGTAAGAGTTTGAAGCCAAAATTAGGGGAGGGGGGGGGGGGGGTTAACGTTACCATAGCTAGGATCATTTATTCATACACTGTTTATATCCTGAATGGGCTTTTAGTTAGGATTTCGAAATAGGGCGTCTTGAGTTTTTCTTTAAGCCTAAAAGATAAATGGTGTGTTTCAACAGGGTTCCCATCCTTCTGGAAAATATTTTTCCAGGACTTTGAAGGGCCTACATGTAAATCAATGTTTTTTTCTCAGGAATTTCAGGCACCATTCAAGTACTATACATACACGGAGATGTCTTGCATTCTCAATACAAGAATGCCCACAAGCAGCATACATTAACCTAACCAACAACATTATAAGGGAATTTGTTTTATCAAGGCTAAAATTCAAGGACTTCGCAGGATTGACAACTATGAAGTTTCATTTATTTTCAAGCCTGAAAATTGGTTATATAAAACCCAAGGACTTTCCAGGTTTTCTAGCAACTTTAAGAAATGCTCAAAATGGCCCACTAAAAATCCAGGTAGGTAGGTTGGGAAAGCAGGTTTTTTTTTGTCTTCTTTTAACTGGTAGAAATTGAAGACAAGTGCCAAATAGTCCAAACCAAGTGATAAGCAGAGGATGAAATGAACCAATCTGGTCATGTTCAGTTTAATAATAATACAGTCTATTTGCTCTCTTTTGTACCTTTATAGGCCTAATAGCCATGCTTAGGGCTTTTGGACAGGAACATAGTCCACAGTTTTGGGATTCTCAGTAAATTTTAGAGAGTCTCATTTTGGAATTGGGAGTCGCAAATTCACCCTATGACTCTTACCTACCTACATTCACCTACAGGGTTCATCAGGAAATACTAGGAAATGACCATATTCCGGAGGCTGTCATTACATATGGAAACAGCTGTCAGGATCAACAGAACACCTCCAACAGATCATACAAGTAGTTCTAAGAAGCATGAGGTAGTACTTATCTAATGTACTGTAAAACAGGTTTCTTTCGCGTGCATGAAACGCTCGCGATTTTCGCGATTGGAATAAATCGTGAAAGTTTCATGCACGTGAAAGAAACATGTTCATATAACAAGCCAACACAAGAACGCAACAACAGCAACGACAAAGAAATGACATGAGAGGAATTGTTTTCAACATTAGCACAGTTTTAATGGTCTCACCACCTAAGCTCTATTCAGAAGCGATTGTGGAGTTCAAATGACAACTACCTGCATGATATCTCGCGATATAGGGTTTGTTTACCTACGGAATTCCTTTTAAGGCTGAAAAAGCGGGATTGAAGTAATCTGCCCCAACAGTCAGGAAACCTCTGTTTGAATACCAGTAACTGTATCTTCACACAGTTAACGCCGCATTTTGTTAAACTCGTGTTGGTACTGTGAATCGACCACACTGAGCGCGCCCACATGTAAATACACGTGGCTTTGCCGATTTTGCCGTCTCTGGTATGTATTTCCCATGTCTATTAGTATGATATATTTGTAAAAAAAAAAAATTCTGGCACAGAGGGAATCACGAACGTTTCATGTCGCGAATTATTTTAAATTGAAAAATCGCGAAAGTTTCATGTCGCGAAAGTTTCATGTTTTACAGTATTTGTGGGAGCTACATGTACAGAAGTATATTTTGTCAGTCCATTGTCATTATGTCATTAGCATTTTTTCATTGTCATTTTGTCCATTGCCATTTTGTCAGAAGTGTACCATTCAAAGATATTTCAGTGGAACCAGTCAAAAAGCAAACAAACAAAGTATGAACATACATGTACACCCCTCCCATAGAAGCAGGGCAATATTAAGCTGTGAACCTGTATTAAAGAGGTAAAAGCGTCATTTAAAAAATATTCAGCAAATAACATATTTCGATAAAAGTTATTAAGTAGTTGAAAGCAACTATGGTGAACGCGTTTCTGTGACCTCATTTTTTAATATCACAGGCATTGAAATCACACTTCTGACATTCTCTGAAAAACGTAACAGCACCTGCACTTGGCTCCAGTGCCTGAGATGACGTCAGAAAACGCGCACTGGCATTCCGAGCGTGATGCTTTGCAACGTCATACTCGATCTTAGAACTTTATCGCACTGTGACGGCTTCTAATGTGACGTCATGGATACCTGATCACGTTATCCGACGTCATCTCAGTCATTTCCCATTTTCATGTTGTTCACTAGACCGAATTGAAGAATCTGACAATATTGATCCCTATATGAAATACGAGATTTCAATACTTGAAAATCTGTTGGCAAATGTTGCAAGTGATCATGCTGTTCAGTTTACCCGAACAACTAAAATCATGCACGCTACTACCTCTTTAAGCAAAGTCCGAGCCACTCCAATCTGACGACAGTCTATATACCTGCCTTGGGGAGATCTCTAGACAATAATCTGCTGTCTGAATGACCTAGGGCAACAGACATGGGTGGTGGGGGAACACAAATCACCGCCGCCCGGGTATCCAGAAACCCTCCATTCAATTTCCAGCTTAACTCATGTGGAAAAATACTGTCGGACCAGTTGTCCGGAGGTATTAACAGATTCCAATAAGTTCTTTGCCTCAACCCTTCCATCAATAATTTGCAGTTGGTCTCATCAATTCCACTGGCAAGTTTTCCGTTTTGCCGATTACTATAGTTGGTGGAGTGAGCACCTACTGACGCATCATGATCGGGACAATTTCATATTTACATTCACAGCGGTCTTCATTAGATTACCATTTGGACTGACACGCCCAAGTGTGACACGGACGTGATGATATTTGACCTTTGGTTTAGTTTAGTCAATTCAGGCAACTGCAATAATTTGATGATATCTGACCTACAAGTTTGAAATCAGCTTTGGTCAACCCAAGCATCAGCAAATCATTCATCTTGGCCGATTTTCATATACATGTACTGACGTCAATATTTGAACATGTAGCAGGGGAGCTGATAATATCTCATATACTTCATACCTGCAGCAAAGTGATCCTAATGTCTGAGAGTTAGGGAAGGGAAACAGTTCCACTCTCTAAAGTCCAGCCCCCAGGGGCAATTTTGATGAAAGTATCTGGATATTCCGATGCTGGAGGTTTTGGATCTGAAAATTGTGTCATTCAGAAAAGGAATATTTGGATGCTGTTCCTTCAACTCTCATCGCCGACTGCCAATGTCGCATAACATGATCATCATGGCCTTTTGATTGTTCACATGATCTTACTAAGGCATTGATTTGTTGCTGTAAAAACATGAGGCACCAGAGGTGCTAGAACCCCTCAGCTCTGTAATATTCTGGATAAAATGATCAGTTATATCACGAGTGTGTGTACATGTGGCAGAGCAGTGTGATCAACAGCTTCCTCACTAAATGCCATTGTACATGTAAGCAGCGTTTTGTTTCGTTGTTTTTTTTACATTTTTGCTTCTAAGCGCCCAGAACTATAGTAGACGACTGGTTTGTTTAACACTTGACAATTCAGCTTTCCATTAAAGTCTATTATCGTAATTGTCGCCAACCAACGTTTTGAATCTCCAATTATAAAGGCAAACAACAGAGCAGAAGGATGATGGATGCAAGCTACAGTACGTGAAAGGAATGAACTCAATACTTGACTGACACGATGTTAACATCATGACAACCCGATTCTGTCACGATGTTAACATGATGATAACCCGATTCTTGTCCCGGTTTTGTCCCGGTCTTGTTACAAGGACGACATCGGGATGACATCGGGACAACATCGGGACGACATCGGGACGTCATGTTGTTAACACGATGACGGTTCGGTTATTAAAATTTGACCGCAAAAGTTTTAAACCGGAACGAAGTTTGAACGAATTATGACCGGAATATAAACGGAGTTTGACCGGAACGAAATCAACCGAAACAAAATGAACGGACGGAGTGAGCGAAGTTTGGACTACCGCAGTGGACTGCCCGCTGCTGCAGTTAAACTTTAATCGGCCGTACATGTTTGCCTGTAAATAAAGTTGGATGACTGACAGAATGGCTCACAAACCTGTATAGTTAAATGTTTACAAAATGTACTGATTGTAATTTGTATAGAAAGATAAAGAAATGTCTTTTTCTTTACTCCCGCGACGAAAAGCCCCACGTGGTCCAAATGTGCGAACTTTGACCCTGCAGAGCTATGCCCCTGAAAACAGCCGCACCACATACCGTAGTCCTACCCGTGCGGTGCTTTTAAAGTGTGATCCTACTGTTCACTTCCATAGTGTGATTACGGATGAATTGATTTTCAAAATACTATAACAACTACATGGCTTGTTGTCCCAAGATTCTGTTATAGTCGGCGTCTTTTGTTTGTTTGTGAGACGAATGTATAAATTTTTATTGTACTCAGAATTAAGAGCCCCCCCCCCCGCAATACATAACAACGGAATAAAAGAACAACATTTCACATGGGGTACATGCTGATCTAATCCCCATTACGAAGTTAGAGTATATTACCAATATAATAATAGTAACACTTTAAATTAAGCCTAGAGCTCAAGTTAACAAAAAAAATGAATCCCGTTTTGCGAGACATGAGAAAATATAAAATACCACATATCTTGAAATGAAATCTTTAGTACTTCCATTTATCAAATATCTCCCTCTGCTCTCTCATTGTTATTTATTATTTAATTATTTATTCTAATATCTAGCGCTGCAAAAGATCTTAAAAGTTAAATGAACGAAGAAATGTACCGTGAAATTTAAATAGAGCATTGAGTTGATGGGCCGCGAAATCCGAATGGGAAGGGGACTACAATTTCAATCAATCAAAAATCGAAATGTAATCAGGTGGGTCTAACAAAAGGAAAAATAGTTGATAAAATACTTAATTAATATTATCCTGGATGGTATAAAAAAAAGATTCGTTCTCATCGAGGCGTACAAGGTACATTCCAACATTTCAATACAATTGTGTTGCGGAAACCTGTCGCTTATGTATGGAAGATATCACGGAGAAACAACTTATTAGACCATTCTTCCTAAATATTTACATAATACTAAAAATTTGTCTGGACTAATGTGATAACAAACGAGAAGAATGCAAGATAATTTTACCTATAGCACAGAAGAATATATAAGATAAATATTCTGATAAAAAATATTATGAAACAATTTTGAATAACTTTTTCTTTTCTCATATCGCCCAATCCTATAAACAGTTCATAACAGATCATATTGTAAAACGCAAATAGAATACAGATCTAGCATGAATGGACGAAATTCTTGCATAAAGCATTCACTTTTTGCACGAGAAAACCGGAATGTGAAATTGAAGACCTGCTGTGACCTTCTCGCGCGGACCTTGGCGAGAGCACTCTTTCGTGCAGACGTCGCGAAAGACTTCATCCCTAAAATTATGTTTTTAGATCTAATATAAAGTTGATTGTAATAGAAAGAAGAAACATATATCTCTGTGAATCTGGGGATGATGAAGATCGACCTTCGTTGTTTTCTTGAAGTTGGAAATCCGTGACAAGTTGCCATTTTCAACTACTGTTCTCCGTAAATGTGACAAAATAATTTATTACACACGTTTACATTTAAAGAGGTAGTAGCGTGATTTTAGTTGTTCGGGTAAACTGAACAGCATGATGACTTGAAACATTTGCCAAAAGATTTTCAAGTATTGAAATCTCGTATTTCATATAGGGATCAATATTGTCAGATTCTTCAATTCGGTCTAGTGAACAACATGAAAATGGGAAATGACTGAGATGACGTCGGATAACGTGATCAGGTATCCATGACGTCACATTAGAAGCCGTCACAGTGCGATAAAAGTTCTAAGATCGAGTATGACGTTGCAAAGCATCACGCTCGGAATGCCAGTGCGCGTTTTCTGACGTCATCTCAGGCACTGGAGCCAAGTGCAGGTGCTGTTACGTTTTTCAGAGAATGTCAGAAGTGTGATTTCAATGCCCGTGATATTAAAAAATGAGGTCACAGAAACACGTTCACCATAGTTGCTTTCAACTACTGAATAACTTTTATCGAAATATGTTATTTGCTGAATATTTTTTAAATGACGCTTTTACCTCTTTAATGATTTATGAGAACGAACCGGAATGAACGCAAAAGGATGAACGGAGTTTGAACGAAATATAACCGAATTGTGTCGATAGGTGACAAGAAATGAAATACAAATGAAAATATGTTTGATCACTATATCCAAACATGTACCATGCAGATTTATGTTCGTTTTGACGCGCTGGAGACACGCGGGTGTGAACGTTACTCACAGTAGGATACCCGGTGCCACAGGCCGTACGGGATGTTGTTTGGCCCCAGCATATCAGAAAAATAATCTCAATTGTACAACATATTAGTGCCAGGGTTTCCAAGTTACTTTGTAGGAATGGGAAGAGAATCAGCGGGTGAGAAAATCGGGACAAATAATCGGGACAACATCGGACCAACACGGTGACAAGATCGGGACAAGATCGGGACAAGATCGGACCATGATCGGGACGTCATGATGCTGTCACGATGTTGTCCCGATTTTTCAACCGGGACAAGACCAGGTCAAAATCGGGACAGCATGATGTTAACACGGTGAAAAGATCGGGACAAGATCGGGTTGATTTTTATTGAGCTCATTTCTTTCCTGTACTGTACTTTATTCAGGACAGAAACCCAACTATTAAGGCAAGGTTTACTGATAATTTTATCTACACAGGCCACTAATAATCCTCCCTCCCTACACAGATTTATTAAAAAAATGATGCTAAACAGGAAACTTTTTTTAACCAACCAGCCTAAAGCTTTGCTTATAGACTGATGAAAAGGGAAACATATGAAACGGGCTGTAGAACTACGTTCAATTATTCTTGGAGCAGTTTTCAATCGGGTTGTATCGGGTACCTTATTCAGCAAAGACCATTCCATTACCGGAGGGTTCCCGATTGTCAGTAGAATTTGACCAAAGCATAATTCATACATGGCAGTGTGACTAACGTCACTGGACCTACGAAATAGGGTTGGAGATAATTTAAGTGTGTACTCGAGAGATGATTTGGGGGCCCTGTGTGCTACCATGAGAGAATTTATATAGCGTCTCTAATTGCCAGTGGGAACTATTAACTTTTCCAGATGTCACCGCTGGTGAGTCATTAGCGTAGCAACTATTATCGCCCTCAGTTTCTATTACCCTGGAGAATGATCAGCCCAGCAGTACAGCACAAAGTGTTGGGGGGAGAGTCCGAGAGAGCGGGCAACCCCCCCCCCCCCTTCTCGGCATTATGCGATTTTTCTTAAATTAGCGTAGGGAATGATGCTCTGTCAGAGCAGTTGAGAAGTAAATGTTTGTAGTCCTAAATAAGACAGGAAACTGGATAAGAAACACAAATTTGAAATGAGAAAGGTCAAGATCAGAGATTTGTTAGAATGCAAGATACAAGAATGCAATCAAATCAGGCATCACTAGAGAGCCATTCTCCATGGATATATTTATTTGGCATTCAACTTCAAGGTACCTCATCTGAAGAGAGTACATAATAATAATCAATGAACAATAAAGCACACACTAACAAAATAAACAAGTGGTTATAGGTTACTGAATTTAAAACACAACAATGATTTTATTATCGATTTCTTCAGTAATAACATATAATAGGGTCATTGTTGTGTTTAAATTTAGTAATTTCTCTCATAAAATCCAGCCATTTTTTATTTCTTTTTGAGGTAGAACATTTTTTAACTAATGACTGAACTGAAGAATTGGTGCAATGTTGTATAGGCTGGATATATAAAACGTGCAGTATAACATGCCTTCAATCTCAACGAAATTTCAAGACCAGCAAATGAGTGAAAACGGATAGGCCTACTATCGGAATGTGTGTGGTATCGGAATGTGTGCCAACATTACACTGTAAGTTAGGCTAAAAATAACAACCTCCATTCTCCGATCAAATGATTTGCTTCCTTCATGCATCGTGGCATATACAGCTCGCCTGACGCGAGATTCTGGTATTTCGGTAGCCTACCGCAATACCACCGGCTAACAGCGACCAGCATGATCACGAGGGTTCCCGAATATTTCCAACAATTTACGGCAGATGTTCGGGAAGCATGGCGTGGACTATGAGGGAAAACATGGCGGAGCTACCTTGAAACGTATAATGCCGACATATTTTGGCAAGTACCATTAAAGTTACTGATATTTTCGAGAGCTGGGCGCATCATTTTTTTTTTTGCTTTAGTGCTGGGCAGCCGAAGTTAGTCCCAGGCGCTTAAAAGTCACAGAGAAGAATACAGCCAAGGGTTCCCAATGGGCATGACAGTGCACTCGCTGAGCTAACAATAAATAATGAAAAAAAAATAATTATAAATCAAATTTTCATCAGAATTCGATCAGCTCAGAACTTGCTGGTAACAATGCCCTAATGCACGTTCATGCCAAAAATCAAGGTTCTAATGTTAATGGTTCTCCTTATTTTGCCGACGAAAGGATTCGTATGGACTCACTGACTCATTACCGGACAATTTGCGATCTGTAGCCTACTTCGTAGGAAAAACTTGTTTTAAAAATTGTTTATAAAATGATTCCACTATCAAGACATGAAAGTGATGAAAATTGCACATTAACCCTTTCACCGATTATTCCCGGTACACGGGGATAACGAGAGTGCCACCCGTACGACCATCCCCGGTAGACCGGGTTAGCTTTAAACCTGTTCGCCATCACGATGGGTACAGCACAGATGGGTATCAAACACTGTATACTTTTGGAAAGCCGAAACCTTGATCAATTTGATTCTCGAAGTTGTTTGTTTGCAAAAGAAAAAGTAGGCTGTCGCCATCGGGACCCCTCGGGCCGGGCCCAGAGCAATTGTGGAAATAATGTTTCTGACCCCAACAACTCACATATTTGGGGTGGGCATAATTTTACCTGTATGATATAGATCATAGACAGACAAAACAATATAGCAATAGAGCAGTGATTACCTATAGTAGATGTAGTCGAACGATTACTGTCTATTCACAGCAATCCACACAGGTTTGGGGAGATACCAGGTTCTTTAGTCGATATCAGGCGTTTAAAAGAGCAAGGCAATATGAACAATGATATAATACATGAATACTGACCTGCATGCCAAACTCTGCATCTACCATTTACGGACTTGAAAAACACATCCGACAGCACAGACTTTCAATAGGCTTCTGGTACTGGCTGTATTAAACAACTGTATGAAGTTTCATTGTTGTGAGTGAAGGACTTTTTGAGATAATGTGTTTACAAGGATATGGACCAACAGACATGTATAAAGGGGCATAACTCCTGAAAAACACATCCGATTACACCGACTTTGAATAGGCTTCTGGTACTAGCTGCATTAAACAACTGTATGAAGTTTCATTGTTGTGAGTGAAGGACTTTGTGAGATAATGTGTTTACAAGGATATAGACAGACAGACATGTATAAAGGGGCATAACTCCTAAAAAACACTTCCGATTACACCGACTTTCAATAGGCTTCTGGTACTGGCTGTATTAAACAACTGTATTAAGTTTCATTGCTGTGAGTGAAGGACTTTTTGAGATAATGTGTTTACAAGGATATGGGCCAACAGACATGTATAAAGGGGCAGAACTCCTGAAAAACACATCCGATTACACCGACTTTCAATAGGCTTCTGGTACTGGCTGTATTAAACAACTGTATGAAGTTTCATTGTTGTAAGTGAAGGACTTTTTGAGATAATGTGTTTACAATGATATGATGGACGGACGGACGGACAGACGACGGAGGCAACGACAATACCGCTCGGGCGGGGTAATAAAGCAAAATTAGATGTTGAACGGAAAAAATCGAAGCGAAAAATGCATTTTTCCTCACATACCGTGTGACGGGCCTGTCGGCAGCAAGCCGCAGAAATGGAAAAAAATCATCGAAAACCTCTTCCTAACTCCTGTATTTTTGAACTTACACGACTGCTAAAGTGTGGTGAATATTCCCCAGACGATTAAAACTGCCAACGACGATCGACAAAGTTTATTTCCATAATTTTACGAGTCTTGATCCACAACATGTGTCAAACAAAAATCCATTTCATTCAAGATGGATTCCCCCGCCGGCCGACGAGCCAATCGGTATGCGTAATTTTGCCCATGTGACCTCTATCAGCCAACAGCTAAGAGACCGGCGTAGACACTGGCTGGAAGGATGGAATGATATCATTACAATCCAATCATATTCTGCGTTTTATTTTCGCCATCCGTCCCAGGTGATGTCATTTATAGAAAGGGGAAAGGTCACGCTTTCCAATGAGAGGTCAAACATGGAAAATGGCTTAGTCAATCTCGAGATAAACACTGTCAAATGCGGTCAAAAAAAGACGATTTCTCCGTTGAATTTTGAAGTTTTCAAGTCAAGAAAGCCGGGGGAAGCACATTCTTTTGCAGTAAAACCTACTTTTGCATGCTATTTTATTTATTTTGCAATAAAACTATAGCAAATAACACTGGAGTGTGCATTGTGAAGACCGGGTTCCTGTGTTTTGCTACAAATCTTAGACGCAAAGAAACAAAATTCCTAGCATTCCATATACAAATTTTACCAGTTCTCAGGGAATTGATCGTCAGCAGGTCACTATTGTCAGGGGAAATAATCGGTGAAAGGGTTTTAAAAGCAATTCCTATAATTAATATCATCACCAACCTTACGTAACTTGAAACTAGAGGCCACGGCCACACTTGATCCCATCGGCCTAGTGTGAACTTGCCGTCCGTTTCACATGAGCAATATAAATCTCCGGTATAGACAGATGAAGGACATTCAATAAGGGGAAACAGAAGTAGTTGGGGGAAAACAGTCATGTTATTTGCGCTGAAAACTTACCTCACTTCCACTCTTTGCATTTCTTGTCTACATGAAATATCACAGTAAGAATTTAAATGACACAGTTATCTCCCCTGCTAGTCACCTGATTGCATAGCTACCCACAATTCTACTTCCTTCTTGTCCTACTGCTTCGTAGGGTTGGAAGTAAACATTGTCAACTCCGTGAAAAAGTGCCTTTTCTAGCGAAACTACTCACAGTTGGATTACCTCAGACGTCTGATTTTCTGCAAGAAGTCCTTTGGGAAGTATTCTCTAAGTTATCAGCGTAATAATGGCTCAAAATATGTCTCAAATGTCATGCATGTCTTGTGGAGGTGACAAGCCTAGTTATGACCTTCACTCATTGTGTCCGCCATGCCGCCAGGGTAGAATCTGTACATGGGACACTGCCTGTGAAGAGTGTATTGTGTGGGCGCCCGGCATATTCCAGGTGTATCTGGCCGGTTCTCTGGCAGCTAACGAAGGAAATAATGTTGTTATGCCTGCCAATCTCGCAAACGAGACATATGTAGCACAGTCTCCGCGTACTAATGTAGGCGAGGAGTCTAGGGGGTTTGTTACTTCAGTAGCTGGGTCTTCATTAGTCAGCCTATTGGATGTAAATAAAGATAAACAAACTCCCCCCCCCGCTCACGATACTTCCATTTCAGACCAGGTGAAGGGTCAATCAGGTAAGAGATCGACCCGGTTGGTACAAGTGGAGGGAATAATCGAAGATATGGAATCTGGTACTACGACGACTGTGGATGTGGAGATTCCTATTGAGCGGACACCTGGATGTGACGATGAAGGGAAATCGGTGACGGACCCAGGCTTAGCGTGGGAAAGCCAGGGGAATCCGATCGCTCGATCGGAGTCAGCTTATGATTATGAAAACTTGGGCAGCACCAGTGAGGAGCCTAATGTTAAATTTTCATTTGGGTCCGGGGTTGGGAAAATACCTTCCTCGACGCTGTCGAGGCCTGGACTTCCCGGTCGCTCAGTTACGCCGTTAACTGCTGCTTCCGGTTTGTCTGAATTTTCTCAACCTGCTTCCGGTTACTCTGGTGGCCTTCCTCGTTCCCTTGCCGAGACGTTTGTGTCTACGAGCCTTCTGGGCCACCAGAGATTAAGGTTCCCGCAACAACGGCAGTATGGTATGTATTCAGGTACCCATAATATGTCAAATTTTTTGCCTGTGTCTGAGTTGCGTTATCAAGAACCCTCAATCAGACCAGTTCAAATTATGCGGCATCCGGTTGCTGGTCTACCTTCGCCCTTGCGTGGCTTAGGTCAGATATCTGCTTCCGGTGGTGTTCGAGGTACGGGACCGGGAATTTATCGTATGATGCGTCCTCCTATACGTGCTTCCGGTTTACGACCTCGTATGCCCGTTCACCGACCTTTACAGTGGCCGTGCTCACGTCCAGCTGGAGGGTCCTTGAGTGTGAACACACCTCGTCAGGCCTTGCTTCCGGTCCACTCTCAAGTGACTGATCCCACTTTGGCTGCCATACTGCGCGGTATGGAACAGCAACGTGAGGAAATGAAGGAATTGAGAGAGATGATGACCAGTCAATTCCGAAGTAGTACGCCACTGCTTCCGGTTTTGACTGAACAGTCTAGGAAACCGGAAGCTAATTTGTCGAGGACTATCCCTTCCAATACTCCCTCCTGGCAGGAAGCCCCGGAAGCTATGGAAGTGGATAGGGACCAGTACGGTAGCTCTGAATTGAATGAACCTACCAATACTGATCCGGATGCTAGGAAATATTATGAACTTATTTCCGGCATCTATGACTTGATTCCTGATATGCAGCTTCCGGTCCCACATGCGGGGGATATTGAAACTGAATCAGGAGAGTCAAACCGGGTTACGAGGTCGGCTACCACGCTTCCGGCCTCAACTGCTATTCATTCTATTTGCCACTTGTTCCATAGAACTTTAGCAGAACCCACTACGCAGGAGGAACGTGCTATAAGGTTGAGACCAAAAGCTCGCTTCCGCCCTGCAGGATCTTCTGGTCCGTTCCCGGTACAGAAGCCAAACATACGAAGTTATGGCGTACATAACTCACCGTTTAGCTTCCGGTCTGCAGAGGTGAACGGCGACTTTCAGTATTTATGCTCTAGCAATACTAAAGTCCCTAGTAATCCGGATGTTCCTTGCACGAACAAACAGGCCGCAGTACTTGAGGAAACTGCTCGACAAGGAGTGGCGATTACGAATCACCTTGACTGGTTTCTTAAAGCCATAAAGGATGGTTTATTTTCGCTGTCGGGCGCGGACAGTCAAGAACAGTTACAGGAGGGTATAAACCTCGTTCTTGACTACCAGAAGATTGCTTCCGGTGCTGTAGAAGATTTACTGGTACACAATGCCTACCTATCTTCTATGCTAGTGTATTTAAGGAGAAAGGCCTTCATTCCTTTTATGCATAGTTACACACCGGAAGCTGTAAAGAGGAGTCTACTAGAGACATCTACGGCTCCTTCTTTACTGTTTGGTGATGCTGTTGCCGAAGTTCGACCTGAAATGGATCGTATAGAGCATGACAGGTCAGTTGCTTCCGGTGCTTCGTCTAAAAGACCTATGGCTTCCGGGTCGGGTCCAAAGGCGAAGAAGGCTAAGAAGAACCCGCCTAGTTCCAAGGCTAATAAGGGTGCTTCCGGCCAACAGCATAACCAAGCGCCTACTTCTTTAGAGCCAAGAGTATCGACCTATGGCCATAAGAAGCAGGGCAAGGGGAAATCTAAGCAGTCAAAGAAGGATTCCTGATGTCTTGGGCCGTACCGGGTGGCTTCCGGTATGGCGGGAACACCGAGACATAATGTTTCCAGTTCCCCAGCAACTAGACCTTCCGGTAGGGGGAAGGCTGCAGTTGTTTTGGAGGAACTGGATAAGGATCGGGACGGAAGCGTGGGTCATTCGAACGATCAGATACGGCTATCGCCTATTGTTCGACACGCTTCCTCCCTTGACTGCTCATCCCCTTCCGTCTCGTATACCATTACGAACGGGTCATCTATCAGCGATACAGTCCTCTGTGGACAAGCTGATAGAGAAGGCAGCTGTAATAGAGCTTCCGGTTTCGGACACGTCACCCGGGTTCTATTCGCCGGTCTTTCTGGTCCCCAAGAAAGACACGTCCGAGATGCGCATGGTTATAAACCTAAAGCGCCTCAACAAGGACTACCTCACTCCACCGCCACACTTCCGCATGGAGTCCTTCCGGTCTATCCGGACAGTACTCGGACAAGGGGAATGGCTGACTTCTCTGGATTTAAGGGATGCATACCTGCATATCCCGATACATCCGGGGGACAGGAAGTACTTGAGATTCATGGTCGGCAAACGACGCTTCCAAATTCAAGTGCTTCCGTTCGGCCTATCCACTTCCCCTTGGGTGTTCACACGAGTGTTTACACCAGTGGCACAATTCCTGCACAGTCTAGGTATAAAGTACCACTTTTATATCGACGACTCCCTGCTAAGGAATGCCTGCAAGGAGCAGTTAATCCTAGACACACAGTTTGTCTTAAGGATATTGACTTCTCTGGGATACATCCCACACGAAGAGAAATCAGAGCTGATTCCTTCACAAAGGCGCAAATTTCTGGGGGTGGAATACGATACGCTACGAGCTCTCGCCAAACCCCCAGAAGATCGATGGCTAAAGATAACGACGAAGATACCTCAGTTCCTCAAGTTATCTCAGGCCAGGGCTTTACACTTTGCTGCGATAATCGGCCTCTTGACGTCAACACAGGACGTAACACCAAGAGGGCGGTTGCAGCTTCGTCCCTTAATGATTTACTTCAATCATCAATGGGTCGAAAGGCAGTTGAATCCGTGGATACCTGTAACACCACTAGTCAAACAATGCCTCCAATGGTGGCTGGATCCACTCAACGTTATGCCAGGTGTGTCCCTACTTCCGTTTCGTCCGTCACATCACCTGTTCACGGACGCATCTATGGAAGGATGGGGAGCCCACCTCGAGTCCAAGTCGACATCCGGGTTATGGACAATCGAGGAACGCTCGTACCATATAAACGTGTTGGAGTTTATGGCAGTGACACATGCCATCCGCACGTGGGTGAGCGTATTGACCGACAAGAACCTGCTAGTTGCGACGGACAACACATCAGTCGTGTCCTATATCAACAAGCAGGGGGGGACGAGATCTCCGCAATTACAAAGCCAAGCGGAAATCTTTTTCGGTCTGTGCTGGGACAACAACATATCGGTGTTGGCCAGGCACATCCCGGGGGTACTGAACGTCTTAGCGGATTCGCTTTCACGACGGAATCAGATAATTCCCACGGAGTGGCAACTTCACCCAGACATACTAAAACAAATAGCTCATGTCTGGGAGATGCCACACATAGATCTGTTCGCCACTCGGCGCAACAATCTACTGCCCCTGTTCATGTCGCCGGTTCCGGATCCGTCGGCATATGCAGTGGACGCACTATCGCAGGACTGGTCAAGGATGGTAGCATATGCGTTCCCTCCTCCAGCTATCCTAGCGAAGGTACTTCAGAAGATCCGCGAACACATGTGTGTCGTTTACCTGATTGTTCCGTGGTGGCCGGCAAGGCCGTGGTTCCCGGAACTATTGGATCTTCTGGTAGATGTACCAAGACAGCTTCCGGTATGGCACAATCTACTGCGCCAGCCCGGAACGTCGACATTCCACAGCCAGCCAGGACTGTTCCACTACCACGTGTGCAAGTGCTCAAGCAGCACTTCGCTCAGGCGGGATTTTCAGCGGAGGTTGGGCGCCGAATGGCACAATCAATTCGACCGTCCTCTTCCGCTGTATACAACTCAAAGTGGGCAATCTTCGATCTTTGGTGTGGAGAGAGGGATATCAATCCATCATGCGCCACTATCCCTGAAGTAGCAGAGTTTCTATTGTACCTGTTCAGGGATAGGGGCCTGGTGCCCGCTACGGTAGAAGGTTATAGGGCAGCTATTGCTCAACCTATTCTACTGGGTACTGGGATTAATCCCTCGACTGATCCAAATTTATCTGCACTAATCAAGTCATACAAGATAACTGGTCAGTCGGCTGTTCCGAAATTACCTAAGTGGGACTTAGCCTTAGTACTTCGGCAATTAGGAGAGCCACCTTTCGAGCCAATAGAGGCTATTGAGCTAAAATATTTATCATACAAAACTTCGTTTTTGTTGGCTCTTGCTTCAGCAGCTAGGGTGTCAGAGCTGCATGCGCTCGATAAAAGGAACATCAGACACTCTAGGAACTGGAGCAAGGTAGTTCTCACAACGGTTCCTGAGTTTGTGGCCAAGAATCAAGCCCTCTACGATTCCATATCTCGAGAGTTCACAATTCCAGCCTTATCTGATTTCCTTTCGTCCGGTCTTGAATCAGACATGTTAATGTGTCCGGTTCGGGCTCTTGCGTGTTACCTGAATCGTACAGAGGAGATCAGAGCGGGAAGGAGGCGTTTGTTTATCCCTTTCGATCCCAAAGCCAAACAAGAAATAAGTAAAAACACTATCTCGAGTTGGCTCAAAAATACGATTCGGCTAGCGTACTCCACGGCTACTGATAGGCAAGCCGCGCTTGTAAACGTTTCGGGTCACGAGATTAGGGCATTAGCGGCATCATGGCCTCTATGGTCCAACAGATCGGTGACTGACATTATGAGGGCGTGCTACTGGAGGTCAAACACGACATTTGCCTCCTACTATCTCCGGGACATGACGTTGGCATGTAACGACCTCTATTCCATCGGCCCACTTGTGACCGCACAGCGGGTGTCAGGGGGACCGAGGCCAGCAATATAGCTACAAAAGTCCGGGCGTACAGTTGTAACCCTGCTTGCGGGTGAGTGCTTTTTTTCTCTCGGCCCCTTTCGAAAAAAAGGGGGGGGGGCGTATCTTGCATCTCAGCCTTGAAGTCAGAGTAGCAACAGAGGTTCCCTGTGTACCATAGGCATACAGGTTATTACTGTTGTATGATTTCATGGATCCTCTGTGGGGTAGAAGATCTATGATTTCTACTTTGATCTAGTCACTTTGTATGGCATTTATCACTACCACGGATTGTATCAGTTTGCCCACCTACCTTACGGTGGCATTCTATGCAAAGAGTGGAAGTGAGGTAAGTTTTCAGCGCAAATAACAAAAAAATTTTACAAGTAAATTTTCTGTTATTAAGCTAAAACTTACCTCACTTCCAGTGATGCCCACCCAACCTCCCCGCTATGATACATCCAGACCATGTATCGCAGTGGAACAAGAAGGAAGTAGAATTGTGGGTAGCTATGCTATCAGGTGACTAGCAGGGGAGATAACTGTGTCATTTAAATTCTTACTGTGATATTTCATGTAGACAAGAAATGCAAAGAGTGGAAGTGAGGTAAGTTTTAGCTTAATAACAGAAAATTTACTTGTAAAATTTTTTTGTTTATTGGTTTGGTTTCTAAAGCATTAACGTCATTCTGTGGATATTTTCCATTTGTTGCCATGGAAACTGCAAAAAAACACCAAGCACACAATAATGCTACCAAATTTGAAGTGTCTAGCTGCAATGGTTCTGTTTCTAAAGCATTAACCTCATTCTGTGGATATTTTCCATTATGTTGCCATGGAAACAGCAAAAACACCCAAATTTACCCAATTTCAATAGCCTTGTGCTTTACCACCCAACATTGCTGTATACCAAATTTGAAGTCTCAGCTGCAACGGTTCGGCTTTTAGAACGTTCACGTCGTCATGTGGATATTTTTCGTTATGTTGCCATGGAAACCACAAAAACCACCAAAATGTCCACAATTTCAATAGGCTTGTGTTTTACCATGCAACAATGCTGTATACCAAATTTGAAGTCTCCAGCTGCAACGGTTCGGCTTTTAGAGCATTCACATCGTAATGTAGATATTTTTCGTTATGTTCCCATGGAAACCACAAAACCACCAAAATGTCCCCAATTTCAATAGGCTTGTGCTTTACCACCCAACAATGCTGTATACCAAATTTGAAGTCTCTAGCTGCAACGGTTCACCTTTGAGAGCGGTCACGTCACCATGTGGATATTTTTTGTTATGTTGCCATGGAAACCACAAAAATCAACTAAATGCGCCCAATTTCAATAGGCTTGTGCTTTACCATCCAACAATGCAGTATACCAAATTTGAAGTCTCCAGCTGCAACGGTTCACCTTTTAGAGCGGTCATGTCGTTATATGCATATTTTTTGTTATGTTGCCATGGAAACAGCAAAAACACCCAAATTTACCCAATTTCAATAGCCTTGTGCTGTACCACCCAACATTGCTGTATACCAAATTTGAAGTCTCTAGCTGCAACGGTTCGGCTTTTAGAACGTTCACGTCGTCATGTGGATATTTTTCGTTATGTTGCCATAGAAACCACAAAAACCACCAAAATGTCCCCAATTTCAATAGGCTTGTGCTTTACCATGCACCAATGCTGTATACCAAATTTGAAGTCTCCAGCTGCAACGGTTCGGCTTTTAGAGCATTCACGTCGTAATGTGGATATTTTTCGTTATGTTGCCATGGAAACCACAAAAACCACTAAAATGTCCCCAATTTCAATAGGCTTGTGCTTTACCACCAAACAATGCTGTATACCAAATTTGAAGTCTCTAGCTGCAATGGTTCACCTTTGAGAGCGGTCACGTCACCATGTGGATATTTTTTGTTATGTTGCCATGGAAACCACAAAAATCAACTAAATGCGCCCAATTTCAATAGGCTTGTGCTTTCCCACCCAACAATGCAGTGTACCAAATTTGAAGTCTCCAGCTGCAATGGTTCACCTTTTAGAGCGGTCACGTCGTTATATGCCTATTTATCGTTATGTTGCCAGGGGAACCACAAAAATCAACTAAATGTGCCCAATTTCAATAGGCTTGTGCTTTACCACCCAACAATGCAGTATACCAAATTTGAAGACTCTAGCTGGAACGGTTCACCTTTTAGAGCGGTCACGTCGTTCATCCAGCCAGCCATCCAGCCAGCCAGCCGGACAGCGTGACGACATGATCCCATCCGGCATATATGCCGATGGGATAAAAAACTTGTGGAGATCAAACCTTGGACTACCTTGGACTACATTCGCAGGCGGACCAATCTTTGAGAAAAAAATTACGGGTTGGCCATGCATGGGTTATGCCCCCTGGTATTTTGTGGAGAGCATTGATCATTCGGAGCAAAAAGAAGGATAATTTGGTATTCAGGGACAAAGCGGGCAATATTCCGTTGATATTTTGAAAGCAGAATGGAGAGAAAAGACTGATGAAAAGGGAAACATATGAAACGGTAATTATTCTTGGAGCAGTTCAATATCTAGTTCAATATCTTCTCCACATTTGGCTCTGTGACGGTAAGTCTCAACTCTGCTTTGTTTTTTCGCAATCTTGCGGACAAAGCGATTTTGGCCCCCATGAGACCAAGCTGATTCAATAAGACTGCGACGCTACGCGGCAGTCTTAATAACCCAAAAGATACAAAAGGCACACCTACAAGATACATTCTGTACTGGATAGAAGTTTTGAGCACCTGCCTTCAATAGTTTTCAAGATATGGAGTGTTAACGAAAATGGTACGGACAAACGGACGGACGGACGGACAGATGGACTCGCAACAATACCCCTATGCCCATTCGGGCTGAGGGGTAAAAAATATTTTGTAGAAATCACGACTGAATATTCTTTTCATAATAGCTCTGTATGACAGTTGCTGGGAATATAAGACCTGTTTCACAATGCTTTCAGAGAGTACCGTTTCGCAACGCCACCCCCCCCAAACCAAACTCCCTCACCCCAGCTCGCCAGTTGGCTCATTCACCAACATTTGCCTGCCCTTCCTGGCGCTTACCAATCCCTGCCATCTATCATAAATTCTGAATTAGACCTTGGTTTTTGTCTCCAAATATCTAACAAGCAGAAGGTTTGCATCCACTTTCAGCCGTCATGAAACCTCTACTGTGTTCCCGGTATATGTACATGAATTCATGAGAAACTTGCTCGGATTTTCTGACACCATAAACACCTCTTCCAAAATCTCTGGGTTTTGGTTGGGTGGTCTAGGGCTCGACGTTAGATCTTTAGATCACCTGTCCTGTGGGCAGATGGGTGTGCAAATTTACTTGTCCAAGGTTTACCTCTACTTGCCCAACTTTGACAGTGAAAATTGTTTGGCCGCCATTTGCGACTGGCCGCAGAGTGAATAAGTTCGTCCGCAATTGGCCGATAGGCCCCAGCGAGAGCAACGTCGGCCAGCTGTCCAACGGCCGAGTCGGGAGGAAAACCATGTGCGGGAGCATCATGGCAAATACACTATACTGGAATGGATGCACTCGCGCTAAGAAAACATGAGATTGATGTAATCAAAACCCCTCGGCTTTCCCCAAGTGATTGTGACCCATGTGTAGTGTGAATTGGGAAAGAGATAGTTCTATGTGGGATGATCAAGATATACCGGTAGTTGGTTACATTCAGGCATATAGGACAGAAATAGAAAAATTATATATCTGTAAAGGGGCATAACTCTGTAAAATATAGGTTGAGGTGAGCGTCTGACTTAGCACTCTGTAAAATAAGAACCGAGACGAATAAGCTGTACCGAACATGGATCTGCAGATTTAACTTGTACATTCAGCTACAGATAACAAAATTGGAGATTATTACATCTGTAAGGGGCATAACTCCATAAGCTGAGGCGAGAAATCCTTTGTTGGCTTGTAGAATACAACAATATAAATAAGTTTCCAAAATATAGTAGCTATACCAAACACAGTTCTGCAGATATAGTTGGTTACATTCAGGCATATAGGACAGAAATAGAAATTGATATATCAGTAAAGGGGCATAACTCTGTAAAGTATGGGCCACTTTCAATAGGCGTCGGACTTAGCACTACTGTAAAATAAGAACCGAGACGAATAAGCTGTACTAAACACGGATCTGCATATATAACTTGTACATTCAACTACAGATAACAAAATCGAAGATTATTACATCCGAAAGGGGCATAACTCCATAAGCCGAGGCGAGTAATCCTTTGTTGGCTTTTAGAATACAACAATATAAATAAGTTTCCAAAATATTATGTGAGCGTGTCGTGGCCGAATGGTTAGAGTGTCTGACTCTGACCCGGAGTGCTACAGCTGGCGTGGGTTCGCGCCTCGCCAGCGACCGCTTACATATATACTCGCCTATTCACAAGGCGCTGGACTGATTCGGTGTCCAGGGTAATATGGACTGATGGTGGAACTAGTTGCTACGCTAGACCTTCGCCAGCGGAGGCACTTGGGGAATAAAGTACCTGGGCGTCTTTCAGTGACCGCTATGTAAATTCACTCACAGTAGTACATCGCACACATCTGGTCAGAAAAAGGGACGGGTCTATATGTACAGTCAGGAGGTGTCAATGCACTGTAAATAAGTTACTTGCACGGCCTGCACAGCACGGGACCTCGACTGCTACTGACCCTGTCTCGACCACCCTAGTAAGCGGCGGGGTTACTGCAAGCTTCTAAATACCTCTGTAAGAGGGTGCTCCTAGTCTGAAAGGAGGGACGTCCGGAACAACAACAACAACAGTAGCTATACCAAACACAGTTCTGCAGATATAGTTGGTTATATTCAGGCATATAGGACAGAAATAGAAATTAATATATCTCAGGGTTCGTACACCTTAGGATGTCTGAAATTCCATGACTTTTCCATGACTTTCCATGACCAACTTCAGGAAATTCCATGACCTTTTCGGGCACACTTTCCCAGAAATGTGAAGATTTTTTACACTGAAATTCTTCATTGGTGGTGGATATCCTGCGAAGTCAATGCCATTATTTGTCTGCATGCCCTAATTTTAATATGCAAATGCCATACATAATTGAATCAAAAATGTCCCGCAGTAACAAACAACGGTGATGAAACTCGCAACTTTAAAAATTGGCTACTTTCAAATTATTTGTCACGCTAATTCCAGAAAAACGCTTGTGTTCGAATTATATGTGACGCTGATTTTCACGGAAGATCCAAAATGGTGGACCGCTTCACCCTGATCATTGTGATCTATTGATAACCGTGTATTATGTTTGATATCTCTATCATAGTTCATTTAAAAGACTCGGGCCATCCTTAAAAATATGTCCGTTGCGCGTAACCCGCCCTCCCCATCGACAAGCTACCAACCCCAAAGTTTTTATCAGCCATCTGTCGCGTAAATGTTTTTCTTTTTCTTCAACTTCAAACAGTCCCTGTGTAGTTGTTGATGTTATTATAATTAAATTGCGTAGGTCGTGAATTTGTCCGCCAGAATTGCAAGTTTCAAGAATGAAATACAAAGAAAATAGAGTCTACGAAACGAAAGAAAAATCTGCCTTCACGTTGTTGTTGTTGAAAAGCGATATGCATGTATAAAACTTTTGTGCCTTACTTCCCTATTTTGAAAGTGAACTCTTCCAATTCAATTCGTCGGGAAGCCTTGTGGGGTTACAACACCGGGTCAGTGGAAGTTTCCATTACCGCAATAGGGATGATAGCCCCACAGTATTGCGACACGTGCCTGCAGTCAGTCGACCATATTTCCGGGCTAAATCTGTACCGTGATGCCGACGTTTGGTTCATTATCCATCAAACACGAAGTAAAAAATGAAATGTCCAGCGATGTAAAGGATTGAAAATACATACAAACTAAACGTCTAAATTTCACATGTACAAGCCAAGTCCTGCAATGATGATCGGGTTGTATAGTACATTGACTTGTCTACAACGTCACTCGTGAGGTGTCAGTCACCCAGCGATGAGATCAGGGTGCATATTTTATGTTCGTCCGCTTCATAAAGTTGATTCCTCGTTGATTATAAACTGGATTAACATGTTGTTGGAAACGTCTGTCATTTTATTACATGGAAATGTCTCTCTGGATTGGTGAGTGAATAAAACACCAGCATCACTGTCTGTTGACATCTCCCCATAGCACAAATGAAATACTCAACTACTCCCTTTTTGCAGTCAAAATGTATGAGATACATCATACAGATCTAAAGAAATCAAATAATGGCTCCCTCGACATAGGAGTTGTGCATAAACTAACTATTACGACGAAGCCCTGACAGGGACAAGCAGAGGGAAACATTTATATCTTTGTCCTTCCAAATCATCTGTTTATTAAAGAAAATGAGACATCGAAAATATCATTCAAATTGCTGATAAATTACTTTCTATTGAAAGGTGCCTCAAAATGGTCAGTTGACGGGCATTTTCGCCTCCAACCTCCTGCTAATGAGAAGCCTACAGGCTCGATTTCGGCGCAGTTGAAATTTATACCAAGATCACGTCGGACAGATGAAATTCATACACGCAAGCCTTTTCATACATATCAGACTTAGTTCAATCCAGGAGAATCTGCGTGGGGTGACGCTACCATGGATTTCCGCGCAGTTAAACTTTATGCCAAATATGCTTACAGCTCGATTTTCGTGCAGTTGAAATTTATACCAAGTAACGTTCGGACAGATGAAATTCATACACGCAAGCCTTTTGAAATTCATACACATCAGACTTAGTTCAATCCAGGAGAATCTGCGTGGGGTGAAGCTGCCATGGATTTCCGCGCAGTTAAACTTTATGCCAAATTTGCTTACAGGCTCGATTTCCGCGCAGTTAAAATTTATACTCAATTTACGTTCGGACAGATAAAATTCATACACATCAGACTTAGTTCGAGCGAAGCGAATCTCAGTGGCGTGAAACACGATTTCCGCGCATTCAAAATTGATACCTGCCAATTTATTCTTACGGACAGTTGAAATTCCACACATAAGACTCAGTTGAAGAAAGCATATCAAAAGATTCCAAGTGAAATGATAACGAATAAGGTAGGATAAGGTGCTCTAATATTAACGATTCCATTCCAGCGAAGCTAATCTCCGGGCTGTGAAACATAATTTCCGCGCATTTGAATTTCGTTCTCTCTCGTTTCAAGCGACATATAGTCTACAGATTCGCAATTTGCGGATTTTGTTGTCTGTTTTATTAATATCAATATTCTGCTCGTCAGCAAATAAAGAAAAATCCATCAAATAATCCACGCGCAGTTGAAATTAAGCTCCGCGCAGTTTTTAGTACGACCCTATAAACAAATTATTCTTAGTAACATATTCACTTTACTTTCAGCGGCACGAACTCCACGACGAAAACGGGAGTGTTCGAATTTATTGTTTCACGGGTATATTGAAAATGCTCTCGTTTTATAAGGATGGAAAAAATCACGACAGGGGGAAAATCGTCCGTTTTCGAATTAAATTTGGAAGGTGAATTATTTAAATTACCGTAACTATAGAAGGCATCCTGTCTGACAAAGACTTGACTTCGAGATACTTTGATGGCGGTTTTAGCGAAAACTTTGTTCACAGAATGAACTCGGAGCAAAAAGCAGGTTTTGTTGGTATTTCCACCCGTTTTATTTTTCCATGACTTTTCCATGACTTTTGCCTCAAAATCTCTATTTTCCAGGTTTTCCAGGCCTGGATTTTTTATTTTCAAATTCCATGACTTTCCAGGTTTTCCAGGACCCGTACGAACCCTGATATCTGTAAAGGGGCAGAACTCTGTAAAATATCGGCCGAGGGAAGCCACTTTCAATAGGCGTCTGACTTAGCACTAGATAAATAAGTGTTGAAAATTTGGTGGTTGTATCTCAAGCGGTTTTGCCTAAAATGGGTTAACGGACGGACGGACGGACAGACAGACGGACGGACGTACGGACGGACGGACGTACATGGCAACGACAATACCCCGAGGCCAAAATGGCCGAGGGGTAAAACCGAACAAAATGTACGTAAAAGTCTCGCTTCACCGTATATTTGACAAGTTCTACCATACTGTAAAAACTTGATTGTCTCCAGTACCCTTATAGAAATTTAAGGTTGCGGGGAGCTCCCGCTAAGCTCCCGGGCTCATATGTTAACTTGTGCGAGCTATCCGCTACCTTGCGCGAGCTATCCGCTACCTTGCACGAACTAGTGCGAGCTAACCAGCAGATCGCGAGAGCCAGCGGGAGCTACCCGTTAGCTCGCGTGAGATACCCGCTACCTCGCGCTCACTATCATAGATTGTTTCTAGTACTCACTGCAAGTTTGCGCTACCTACCATCATCGCAGAGTTTCAAACCTGCTAGCTCGCAAGAGGTAGCGCAACTTTGCGGGAGCTATCGCAAGTTTGAGATATTTGATAGTCTCTGTATTCTTGAGATTCCACACCATTACTTTTCCTGTCCAGCTATAGGCCTTCCTTAAACCAACATCTGGAAAATCTGGGTCAGTCTCGTGACCAGTGTGTAGGAATACATAATAAAATTTCAAAGTTCCCTTCCACACAAGGCCAAAAAATCTGTTCTCTGCAGTGCTACAGATATTTACTTATGTTTTCACATTCTTGTGAATGATAAACTTTCTTTAGATATGGGATTAGTGCCCTTTTATCCTTGGTATTTCCTGCCCTGGAAATGGACTACTTTTGAATGGGGAGGGATGGTGTGTGATGCAGTCAGCATTTGAAAAATTGGAGGGAGAAGCTGTTATACATCTCAGTTCAATGGATGTATCTATAAGAGAGAGTCATTTCATGTTGTTTCATTAGTTTCTGGTAAGTACATGCTCTTTAAATGATCAAGCAATCATAGCTGAGTTTTGCCTGAAGTGAATTAACATAGTGAGAGTAGGAGAGGGTTTAATTATGAATTTTCTAACTTAGACCTGGTGTAGAGTATAAGGCATATAATGCATTTAGTAATCCACTGAAACTCACCTCATGTTATTTCTTAAAGATGAATAGCAATTCAATTTGGATTCACTTGATACCAGTACTAGGCTAGCTATTTCTTAAGCAAACTAAATGGATGGTCATTATTCAGTTAACCCATGGTTAACCTCAATTAGCTAACACTTTTAATTTTATTGGATAGTTAATCTACCTTTTTGCAAAATTCAGATCTTTTCCCCTAATTTGTTCTGCATGTATTCAAATAGCTGATGTATATAGTACATGTATGCTCACCCTGTCTTTGTTCTGATCTTGACCTACATAATGAATTTGTGAAATTGTAGGCTGAACCAGGGTCACTGATTTTGTGGATCAAGTTTGATAGGTCGCTGGCTTGCGCAACCTACCACTAGCTCGCGCCACCCTACAACAGTAATACAACTCTGGATCTTCGTTAACTAGCGCTGGCTACCATGGATAGCCGCAAACTAGCAATGTTTCAAATGGGAGCTTATCGGTAGCTCCCGGCAAGGTAGCAGCTTGCGGGGAGCTAGCGCAAGGTTGCGGTGAGCTATCGCGAGCTTGCGGGGAGGTATCGCGAGCTCGCGGGGAGCTAGCACAAGCTCGCACGGAGCAGGAATGGGGACCTGGCGCGAGCTCGCAGGGAGCTACAATCGGGAGCTGGCGCAAGCTTGCGCAAGGTTGCGGGGAGCTATCACTACCTTGCGGGAGCCAATCTACCGGCCTTATCGGGAGCTAGCGCAAGCTCCCAATGTTTCAAATGGGATCTTATCGGTAGCTAACAATGTAAGCTACCGCAAGCTAACTCCGCAATCTCTCTGCAATCTCTCTGCAATCTTAATTTTCTGTAAGGGTAGTCGCGACAGATGCACAGCTAGCAAATATATTCAGCAAAAATGACCTGTCCAGTCAGGCATGTCAGCTTAGAAACTAGCTGTCCCAGTGCTACATTCACCGGTCTCGGGCAATTGGGCAGTCTTTAATGTCGAGCCCTGTGGTCCTCCAATGTTCTCCATAAACCAATGAAAATACCTGTTTTCTTATTCAAAATTTGAACTGACCAATCAAGTGATTTACCGCAGACCCCTAGTCAGGAATTGAAAGGGGCAGGGTGGAAAGACGAAGGCGCGCAACGCAGAAGTCCGAGCGAGCGCAGTGACCGAAGGGGGAGAGTCCGAGAGAGAGGTATAAATTGAGAAATTGACATTAAAATGATGGTCTGAGAAAGCATTTGAAAAGTTCATTTTTGAAGTCCATGCTCTTCCAAATTCTGTCTTAAAATCTTGTTTTCCTTGTTAAATCACTACAGGGGATATGATACACTGGTCATGCTGGTGAACATAACTGGAGGTCTGATGATCAGATTTCAGGGTCGGGTAGCGAGTGCATCTCATCCGGCTGTGTTGAGGTTGTTGTTGTTGTTGTCGTCGCATTTCCATCCAGCCTGAAGAACGACCTTATTGATTTGATGCAACAGCATCGTCGTGTGCCCGTTTTTTTGGCACGTCTGGCGCTACCTGGCATTATAACAGAACTGTTAAACGGCGATAAAACGACTGTAAAAAAAACTAACTAGTTTGAAGTTCATTCGGACACGATTGTTCAGACAGGACGTGTTCTCCACGATCTGGTAATCTCGCATAAAAGCACACCGCTGTTTGGTTGGTATGACATTTACGTGAAACTACCCAAAACTGGAGAGTGAACTGAAACCAGAACACGCGAGATTAATATGCACTCTCTATTGCAGGAGGTGTTAAAGCAACGAACACGATTGCAAGAGAATACGGCATGTCGCGCTGATGAAATTTTCAAAATAAAGAGAGAAGTCGGGATCATTTTGGTAAGACACATAAATTTGTGGGATAGGGGCAGGGCGCAGAACATTTGTGTCTAGGGCACAAGGGCGCTGGTTTTGAGGGCAGGGCGCGGCGCCCCGCCAAATAACGCTAACTAGGGACTGATTTACCTGTAAAACTGTCCCACATGAATGAATGATACAGGAGATCAGACTAAAAATGCTCCATTGGACAGGGTAGCAGGCCTGGCCATATAAGGCAAGCGATCATCCGCGATCACGCCCACACACGCCCAAGTCATTTCAGGCGACCAATTTATCACTCGTCCAAAAGTTCAAATTTTCGTTTATGATGGTCAATTCGACCGATCGAAAATGTATCATTGGAGCCCGCTTCCGCTTTCAATACCAAGCAGGAAGTGCGATATTGGGCTTCCGCTTTCAATACCAAGCAGGAAGTGCGATATTGGGTCATGCACGTAGCTGTCTTCTCGCGATATTCTATGGGACTTCAGGCATTGCTATGACTACGTGACTTCGAGGTGCCATGTTGGCGTGAGGACAGGCGAAGATGTTTCTGTATCGTCTATTAATTTTAATTTTATTCGCCAAGGCTGCATGTATTGAACATGTCAAATCTAAGGGAACTGAAGACTTTCTTAAACTGGGGATGTAACCGAAGTTAGAGAACAGTACGTGACACAAAACAACAGCATTTGTTCATTTATTTGGTGAAAATTCATTTGCTCTCCCAACTGCCTTTAGGCGAGCTATTTTGAGGTGAGCAATTTGCTCGCCCCAGAGATCCAGGATTATGTTTCATCACTCCTTCAAATTTTCCTCACAACCAGGCCTGGGTTAGGGCAATCCCGCTCTCTAAAATGGAGGTAATAAATGTTGTTTTCACTGAATAAATCAGTTCACATGATAAATTCAGTAAAATCCTCTTGAGGGGCACACTGATATATGTATATTCCTATCAGATGGTAGAAAAAAATAAATTGTCATCTATCTAATTTGCATAATAATATGCCAAATATCTGTCATGCTGTGGCAAAACAACAATGACTGGTTCTTCAAATGGCAAATTAATTTAAGGACATGGAACAATTTAGATTATGTTGATGCACCTGAACTTTTAAAGAATTGGTTAAGGAATCAAAAGTTGTTGAGCAAAAATGACCTTTTTTACCTCCATTTTAGAGAGTGGGATCACCCTACATATAACCTGCTGCAGTAGGCATTCCAGTTATCACCCAGTTATAAAGGCTCAACCTCAAAATGGGGTAAAAACCAACAGTGCACATTTGCAAGGTAAAAAGCATCTTCCATATAACCATTTTCCATCAAATAGTCATGGACATACATGTAGATTTGGAAATACAAAACAAAATTTGATGGATGAACGACCGGACATACATGCCGAATAAACCATCCCGCACCCAGATGAGCCGATAAGTAAATATGAAGCACCGACCTTGGACGTTGGAAGCGCCAGTCTTCGAGGACTACAGAATGTCATGTTGGTGATATTAAATACACTGTTCTATAAGGTATAAGTCTGATCTCTGTGATAATCCCATAAGGGAGTCAACGGAGAACAATCATAATCAGCTTGGTAAAGGTGATGGTCATCATGGGACATATTTTTCATGAGATTATTCCTCGTTCTGGTATCAGTTGGATGCTGCTCCCAATATTTGAGTCCTACTATCATACATACACAAATGTCATCCATAAATATTCAATGCACTGGGATAAGCGAACAATGGGATAACCTATTGTGTGAAATTAACCATTCAAGTGCAGTGGTTAAAACATGGCTCTGAACTGGTGATATCAGAGTCCCTTTCTCTACCATACATAGTACATACAATAAATCATACATAGTATACTTTAACATTGGAGAATGTAAAAGTTCAGGAAAAATAGAACCACAGAGCAAAATATGCATTATTCTGATCAGGTTCCTAATGACTTTGGAGAGAGACTTAAAGTTTAAACTTTGGATGAATATATTATCTCACATCAGTATGACCTGTAGAGATAAAAAAAAAAGTATTAAATCAGAGAAATCAGACTAAAATGTCTCCGCTTGCTATGTCAGACCTCCAGATTTCACAGAACCAATAGATTCCGGAAGCATGGCACTACTCTGACAAGAAAACAATGGAAAAAAAATATGTTCCCCATTATGCAGGATCTTAAAACTGAATTGAAGTTGTCTTTGCTAAATAGTTTATGGTGGGTTGCCATAGAAATCAGTACCCGGAACTGAGAAAGAGGTTCTGAGATAACTTTAAATCCCCAGGCCCGTATGTTCGAATGGTCTAAATGATGGTGACGTGAGGAGCACCTTGTCAAGAATGAGTGCAGAGTAAATACTCCAACTGACAACAGGGGTATTAACATTACCCAGTGTCGAGAGTTGCACACACACATTATTGTCAAATTGAGTACTTCAGGCATCTCTGTACAATGTAACAAGCTGGAGACAATCTAATATTTGCTACATTACCATCAACCTCAGCTAATGTAATTTCCTGGACATTTAACACGAACAACATCACCAGTAATTTCAATTGACAAATACTACATGAACACGCCTTCAATATATTATCTGATAAGAGCACAGCAGATCTTGCCCACTATGTAACAACTTGCTGCAAGACGAACATTGAACCATTCACAGTGGTTTTTAATAGCATAGTCCCGCAAATATTGCTGAATGCAACGTTATACCTTAATTCTCTCTCTCTCTCTCTAGCGCCACAAAAAGCTGTGAAATGAAATCACTGTCCACGTGACATTATGCTGAGGTGAAGCAACGAACCATTTCTTCACATTGGCGATGTTTATTACTGTATACACTGACTTTCACAGGATGCCTTCTGTTTGCAAAGTCTCTTCAACTCCAAGATAACCTCTTCAAATGTGTATGAATTTTCAGTGTGACACCTATTTTCCAATTTTGAGGTATCGTCAGTGTTAGCATTCTCCGTTGTCAAAGTAATGTGTGCAATGACGTCATTTCGCGCCTTTCACAGCTGCAGAGGTTATATCAGGATGTCCATATTGGCATCATTTACGCACAGGTTTTTTGTCATATTACATGTATTAACCATGTGTGATATGTGTCTAAGGGTCTTGCAGATAGGGACATCCATTTACATGCTTTCCAGTATGACAGTAAAGCGGTTGTACTAAATAACACAATGTTCACCTACTATTATTATGGAACATTCTTTTGTATACAGTGTTCACAAATATCTGAAATATTCATCACCAAATGAGGAGTAATAATGGAACAGTACACAGGCCATTGTAAGATGATCTCATAGCTGGAAATAATAATGAAGAGGCTCTTCACATGACAAAACAGCCCAGCCAGCCATGTCCCAAAAAATGATCAGTGTTTGCACGGCTTGAAGACCCCAGCTTGTAACATGTTTAATGAGTTTCTCAAGATCATTCAGGTGTTCTCCAAACTACTTCTTGGTGGATTATACATACTACATGTAGTATTGTATGTATTCCATGTACTTCAAGAATGAAATTGAATTACCATAGTTATCTTGTATCCATAGAAGTTTCGCAATGTGGTTTCTCGTGTTGAACACTTTCGCTATTTCAGCAATTCTTTCATTTCCTTCCAATGCATATGCTATTTATGAAGAATACGATTCTTAATATTAATAATTCTGTTGTAAAATAATCCCAAGGTTTTTCTCGCCAGTGTTCCAACCAGTTCTTCTGGTGTTCGATTCGTGTCAAGACACTCCATGATATACAGTGATACAAATTTTGATTGGATGTCATGCCTTCCATATTAACATATGCAGACTTCAATTTGCCGTCTAATGAGTTATTATATCGAGTGCTCGTTCACCCCCATGGCTCATTCACCCCCATGGGTTCATTCACCCCCATGGGTTAGTTTATAGGGATAGAGAGATCGCGTGCCCTTTCTATACTACTCATCGCGCACTACTCGTCGCGCATGCACAGTCGACTGTAGGGTGCAAGCCTGGCCCATGGAATCTCGGGTAACGAGTGCTCGTTCACCCCCATGGCTCATTCACCCCCATGGGTTAGTTTATAGAGATAGGGAGATCGCGTGCCCTTTCTATACTACTCATCGCACATGCGCAGTCGACCCATTCTAGTGTGCAAGCCTGGCTCATGGAATCTCAGGTAGCGAAAACCCCAGGTCTCTCGCCCCACCCTATCCCGCGCCACACCTATAGGGATAGGGAGATCGCATGCCCTTTCTATACTATTCATCGCGCACTACTCATCGCGCATGCGCAGAGGACCAGGGCTCGAAATTGCCACAAGCCCGGCAGCCCGTGGCTGGTGAATTTAGAACTTGTCTGGTTGAATATAGTTCTAAAGCTAGCTAACCAGCCCGACTGGCTGGTTATAATTAAAGAACTTTGTATAATGAAATATACCAGCCCGATGGTCTGGTAAAGTTTTATGGTAAATTCATGCCCTGAGGACCCATTCTACTGTAGGGTGTAAGCCTGGCCCATGGAATCTCAGGTAGCGAAAACCCCAGGTCTCTCGACCCACCCTACCCTACCCGCTGTGCAGTGAGTAAAGTGGAGGAGGAGGAGGAGGACACACCACAGATTATACTACGGAGATACATGTACTGTATTTATAATTCATTCTGAAGATCAACATGTGTCTGGTAATAACCACTGGTAATAAATATCTTACATTTCTCCATGTTCTCAAAAGCTAACATTGAATCAAACATTGTGTTAACCTTATAATATTTCAGAAATCCCTTAAATTCAAGTTCCAATTTCAAATGTGAACATTCATGAATTTCCGGGAAACACTAATTCCCCCTTGGTTTTATGAGCACCATTCATTGATAATTTTGAAAGCCATAGTCTGATAGTGGTGGCGTTGGATGCACTTTGGCATGGTCAGTTTAGAGACAATATGGGTCACCAGGGCCTGATCTAGACTTTTAGTTTGGGCACCCTTACCTGGCGCAGAGTGTGATAAGTTATAGTGAAATAGGCCGCGATGTGGGACTGTCGAAGCCCATGGAAGCTGTGGGAGTATTGAATGGTCTAAATACAGCCTGATAACTTAATATTTGGCAATAGTAATTGCATTAATATAGGTTTCAGCCTGTTCAGAGGGAATTTGCTAACAAAAATTTTTTTTTTTTTTTTTTTTTTCTCATTTGGGCGCCCAAATTCATGGCGCCCAAACCCGTTATAACGGGTTCAAAAACGGCCTGGATCAGGCCCTGGTCACAATGCTATTTGGGCGTTTTTAGAGGTTATTCTCATGTCATTTTCAAGACAATGGTCCTTTTGGGATGAAACTTGTCATCAGATATCTACTAAGAACTGATCTTTGACATATTTATTATGTTTATCGGTGCTTTCATCTGCACATTCAGAGTACTGAGACTGAGAGATCACCAATATTAACATGTCTGCAGTACCAGTGAGGGTCCTATATTGTGGACACCTCAAAATCAAATGGTGTTATTATTTTAAACTACAGCTACAATTGATTTGATTAATAGATTATTCATATACTGTCTATTTCATTGGCATATGTATTGTACTGTGAAATGTTTTTCAAATAAAGTTTATCATGAAATATCAGAGGTCAGGATATTTCAGGAACCCCCACAGTGTCAAACAAATCAGCAACTGGCATTGACAATGCATGGAGGGCAGGGGCACCCTTGCTGCAAATTGCTTGTGCTTTTAAGTCATGCTGTGCCAATTGCCAAAATGGATACATAAATGTACATGTAGAATTGAAGAAGAGTATCTCCTTCATGTCCTTGATAAATGCACAGTATTTTACATACATTTGATGCATTTGTGTGATCCGAAAATTGAATTCCAAGCCAAAATTTGAAGTGAACAGTTGATTTTTTTTCAAAGAAAAATGGTCTAGATGATTGAAACTTTGAGCACTGATGAGTTGCAACTTCCTTTCCCAACATGTGTAAATTTGTCCATATCCAAGAATGCTGCGTGTGTAGTGACACGAATTGTCCAATATAGCAAAGTCACCTGAAATACAATTGGCTGCTACATGGTGTTTATCATAATGAAGATGGTTTGCTCACAAACTTACCAGTCCTATCTCGTCACATTCCTATCAATAATGCCAGCGGTTGATAGTCGCAGGTCGCATTCATTGACCTTCATGTAGTACAACCCGTACCATATAAATATTCATCCTGATACTCCTTACCAGTTATTTTCTGGAAGCTAATTCCTCTGCCATGCTTGTCGCATTTATTAACTTTCCACAGCAGATGATTCAGCTGTACACGAGCCGTTTTTGCAGTGACCCCCACCTCCTCCATATTACGTTAGACGCTATGTTGGATGCGCATCATGCGCACTTGGACAGACATGCACAACATGGCGTCTACCATAATATGGAGGAAGTGGGGCTTCCAGAAAATAACACTTAAGGAGTATCAAAATGAATATTTTATGTACAGGTTGTACTACCCTAAGATCAATGAGCGCGATCTGTGACTATCAACCGCTGGTAGTATAGATAGGAACAGTTGTGGCTACAGTCCTATCCAGTAATAGAGGAGTTTATAAACGGAGCCAGCCAGTACAATAACACATTGGAGGTATCAATATCAACATCAGCAAATGTAATTTCCTGGCCATCCAACAATATTTCCAGAAATTTGAAGTGACAAGACACTTTTGTCCTTCTATGTTATCTGATTGAAGCACAGCAGATCTTGGTTCTATCCAATAGGATGAACATTGTACCAGAAAATCAAAAGTGATCTTCAATACAGAACATTGCCTTTTATGGCTTGCAAAAGGGATCCAAAAGTATTGATTATAGAACCCAATTTTACGTCCCTGTTTGCATGTACATATTTCTGGCCATATCAGTCATGTGTCTCGAGTCCTATCAGAGATGATATTTACAAATGGAGACGTGTCTTCCTTTACGAATGCAGCATTTCACACTATTTCATTCAAACAATTGCCTTTACTAGACCCCAACAATATGGTGTCAGCACATTTCGGCAGCGACATTTTGGTCAGTGACATTTTGGCACAAAGTAATGGGTTCGACATTTCGACAACTTTATTTCACAAATGGGATACATACATGTCACAAATTACTCTTTGATTATAGTTATTCAATCGTGAAATGCAGGATAGAAGCAATCAGAGGATGTGCACATCTACAGCATTGTAAGCATTTATTCTCATCATTGTGTGCAAGTGTGAATCAGTCTCATGAACCAGGGAGTCTTGAAACATGTGAAAAGGGATAAATAAACTTTCTAAATTTAACTTTAACTCAGTAAAAGTCCAGGAGATTTGCCAGTAAGACTCATGGAGACAATTTTGAGAGAGTACAAGGCAAGAGAGGCCTTGCTTTTCATCAAAATTTATGAGAATGCCAATAGATTCTCGCAATCGAACTCTACAGGAATCCACCGGAACTCAAAGCTATCATTTCTATACCTGTAGATTGCTAAAATGTTGTGGAACTCTGTTGCATTATTTTGCGACAGTGCAGATAGAAATCAGATTCCCATGAAACAGAAGCCCTGCAGGAGAAGATTGAACCGCCTCTCGTGGCAAACCCTGCAACTTGATACAGATCTACATTTATCTGATGGTGACACTGCATTATTAAGTGACTACTTTTTCTGGCAATTATCCTCCTGCTGGAACTAGTTAACATGGTCAATAATTTGATGGTTAAACCAATCACGGCCATGTAGATTTAAATGAGCCAGTTTGGGGTATAACACAGGATATTCCATGAGGTGTGATCAGAGCCATTTGTCCCCGACATCACAGGCTATTTGACAATGTTTGATTTCACATGTTTCAACAAACATGTACATGAAGCTCAATTCTTACAGAAGCAGCTATCACGGCGAACTAACTCTGTCAATTTCCCCCGACTAATTGAGCCTTGGTCCCACGTAATTACCATATTAAACTGAGTATTGATTTCTTGGGGGTCTAAAGAGGCTGCGGCACGACACGCACAACAATTACCTGTCACGATGCTTGTCGTCACCGCAGCAGGGAATACTGCCGGTGTGCAAGCAACATGGTCATCCATTGTGAAGGCGGTAAATACTTGAAAAGCTCGAGTTAGCAGGACATCAATCAAGTGAGCGTTAAGCTTGCCTGGTTGCGTAGAGCCCCGACAGTGTCGCGACTGAGAGTTAAACTGGTCATATTGCTGGTTAACCCGGTGAAGGCATGTAGCAAGTTTACAGAGTTGTTGTCACTCAGCTCTTATAGTCTCACGGTCGATATGTCTTAAACACATGAGGCTTTTATTGAAAGGTAATTCTTTTAGTCAAGTATTCGTAATACAAATGTACATGTAAGCAACATCTGTACATGTACATGTGGCTAACAAAATTCTTCAAGTGCACCCGGCATGTTGCAATCATATTATACAATGGGAAGGAGATTTAGAAATTTAATGAATGCTGCAGTATTTTGTGGTTTTCGAAACACAGATTTCCCCTACCACCTCATCTAATCATGTCAAATACAGGTACCCCCCCCCCCCCCCCCCCCCACTGTTGAACCCCTGCTGTGGCAAAATTTCCCATGGCATTGAAATATTCCTCATTTAACACAATGTTAATACGAAGCTGCACATCTGAAAACCCCTCAGCTCTGGGTACATTCATAATGTATTCAATTTGAACCAAGGTGTCAGGAACACCAAGCAGTCAAGTCATAAATATACATTATCAATAATTTTGCAATTAGAAATGACTCCTAAGGTTTCCATTCAATCAGAGAAACCGGTTCATTACATAAGTTTCTTGATGCATCAATGATGTATACCATATTTTACATCGAGCATTTGAATGGTGATAGAGATCATTAATGATTTCGCATAAATTAAAGATGGCCACCCATCCTTCCCGCCACTCAGAGAAACTGATGTGGTTGTTCATTGAAAGTCTCTTGATACATTGATCAGGGCTCGTTTTTCGTCAAATTTAACCAGAATCCAAATGGATTCCCGTAATTTAGTCATACGGGAATCCACGGGAATCCAATTTTATCGTCGTGGATTACAAGAATGCCAATAATGTGAGTGAGCTGATAAACATGTTGAATTATATCAATACTCTGAGTTTTATTTCAATTTGACAACCTGAAGAAATGTCAATAAAATGCTTGAACAATATATAGTAAACTTCTAACTTTCAGCTCATCGTGACTTTCGGAATTATTGAAGACGAACAGACAGACTTTATACGTGGTCATTAAAATTTAGAACCAGCATGGAGTCCGGAAAATGTGTGTGGAAATTTCACATGAATTGTAATTACTTCACTGTAAATGCAATAAAAGGCAAACGAATTCATATCTACACATGGGAAGCGATCTTGTGATTATTTCGATTGATATGAACACTGACGGCATCAGTAATGAAATGGCATGAAATGTTTTTTTTAGTCCACCTGTTACATGTGACAGGTAAGGTTTTTTACTACCTGTCCCACCCAAAACTTAATTGTACACTAAATTTTGTCAAAATTTCTATATATGCTGATATGCGATTTATGTTTAAACGATGGCGTTTGATAAGAAAACTATCCATTGTTGTCCTGAGGATTTTATTTTTTATGCCCACCCGCAAACTTTCTTGAGTTTCAAAATGTTTTTATTACCTCCTGTAGTAAGAAGACAGAATGACAAATAATTAATTAATTTTGATAATTGCTAGGCAAATGATAAATAATTACTTTCACTGGTCAAATGATAAATAATTAAACCTATTAAAAAAAAACAAAAAAAACACAACACAATCTAGCATTCCCCAGTAGCCTATCATTCATTTTCACATTATCAGGCACGATGACGGAAGCCCCGATATGTATAAAGTTATTAGCATTTTATGTTCACGGAATATGATCAGTGAACGTACGGTCGGTGATTGAGAAGCACGACACAAACAACCTCATGTTGTCTGGTCACAGTGCCGCCCCTGTCAGGCTATTAGAAAACATTCTCTAGATCAGCTTCACGTTTGTAATGTTTGTAAAAAAACTAAATGATATGGTAACAATGGAATTCTTTGGCAGTAGACAAAGAATGGAATTTGTTTCAGTAAACCTTGCACATTTTCCTTCGTCCGCTTTTCTGTCGCAATGCGTACAGTTTGACAGTCATCCGTCGTTAACCTTTTTTTACTCGTTTGTCTAACATCTGAGCGTGGGTTCCCGATCTGTTCACCGTGACCATTGATCTGAAGAATATCCGTGACTTGAAATATACCTCGGCGACTGGCGATCTCCAATGGTCTCTCCAGCGGTGCAAGCAAATGTGGAGCGTTGAGGTCTAATCGAACGTCGACGCTTGCCGAAGCATAACGAGGCTAAATTTATTTTTAGCTCTAAAGCAGGGCATGCTCTCATCAAAGGTGTTGACATCGGTTAACAACAACAACAAGTTTTTCTCGCTTTGGGTGTTAGTAAAGATCATCGCCTAGGTAGCATTTTTTCCTACCTAGTTTTTTTCCCTTCCTAGTTTTGGACTTCCTGTTTCGCTGATCGTCATTTTCAAGAGGATTAAAAGTATACAATTATTTTTAATTTGACTTTATGTTACGGGAATCCACTTGGATTCTCGTATGGAGAATTTACGGGAATAATAAGAGAATCGGATTCCCGTCGAAAAACGAGCCCTGATTGATGCTGTATACCAAGTTTCGTATAGAACACTGAAATGGTATCAGAGATATACATCATTAAAGATTTTGCATAAATTATAAGATGCTGATGGCCACCAAGGTTTCCGCCCAATCAGAGAAACCAGAACTGTCATTTGTCGTAAGTCTCTTGATGCATCGATGATGTATACCAAATGTTACATTGAGCACTTGAACGGTATCAGAGAACGAGATCATTAATGATTTTGCATAAATTAAAGATGGCCGCCCATCCTTCCCTCCACTCAGAGGAACTGATGTGATTATTCATTGCAAGTCTCTTGATACATCGATGCTGTATACCAAGTTTGGTATAGAACACTTAACTCTTTGCTACTTGCTGATAGTCTCGTTTGTCAGCCTTGTATGTTCGGATAAATGCATGCGAGAGGATTTTGTTATAGACAGTCTTTTTTTGAAGCAATATATTTGCATGTAGCTTGATTGAAACCCCGCTAAATATATATATTTTCAGAAAGCCCATACTTTAATTAATCTGTCCTTCAAAATATCTGCCCATTTGTGTCTAAAATGAAACCAGACCAGGCGAGAAAATAAAATAAACAAATAAAAAATCTCTGATTTTGACAGCATTACCGCGAGTGTATGTTCCAGCCAAATGATAGTTTCCATAAAAAATCTCTTCACGATTCGCCCAATTCAACCGGACGATCGTGCTAAAATACCAGTGCATCGTCCGTGTGGGTTTTAATCCGACATATAAATCCGAGAAACCCTTTATTTCCATTGTAAATCCAACAGTCGGCTCGCTAAAGTTTCAACGGAGCCATTTTCTATGGCGAGAAATTCACTCGGCACTGAAGACCGACACACAGACAGGCAGCCGGCCAATCGCTGCCATTGTCTCACACGACTCAACTAATCGGCTTCGCGATACTAACAGAGCCCGGTCGAGGTCAATTTGGTCACGCTATCAAAGAATGATCACATCTCTATCCAATCAAATCCTTCGTTATCCAATCCTATCCAATCAAATCACTCATCACAGGTCGAAAGAGCCGGAAATGACCTTTAAAATGGAACCAATATCTCTAACATTCTACCGCGGGAAATGGGATTTCAATAGCGTTGAAAATGGTCAAAAAACGGCAAATTCTTCGCCGATTTTCACCACAAGGAAGGTACGTCTTCAATAAAATAAACTTGTTATACGTTTATTGCATGATTTACAATAAAATTTGAACGTATATTGTCGACTATTTCCTTGTCCAACGATGTGGACTACCGACGACCTCTCACTTGACGAACATTTTACTGTGCGGCGATTTTTTTACGTGGTGGTGAATTGCAGCCGGTTTCGGCCGTTATGGGTATATATGATGCCGGCCGGTTTTGGCCGGTATAAGTACGAAAGGGTTAAATGGTATCAGAGATATATATCATTAAAGTTTTTGCATAAATTAAAGATGGCTGCCAAGGTTTTCGGTCAATCAGGTCCCGATTCAAAGTATCTGGATGTATCGATGATGTATACCAACTTTCATATAAAACAAGTGAATGGTAACAGAGGTATGTATCATTATCGATTTCGCATAAATTAAAGATGGCCTCCAGGATTTCCAGCTAATCAGAAAAGCTGGTTTGGTAATTCATTGAAAGTTGTTTGATGTATCGATGATGTATACCAACTTTCGTATTGAACAGTCGAATGGTTTCTGAGATATGGATCATTATCCATTTTGCATAAAATTGAAGATGGCCGCCAAGGTTTCCACCCAATCAGGTCCCAATTCAATTAGTCCATGAGCCAGACCCCAAAATTTCATCAATTGGTACCACCTGGGGTGGCAAATTCTCATTATGTTTTTTTGAAAGTCCTATATCCTTAGATGGAAAACAACTTTGAAAGCAATCCGGGACACACAGCTTAGTGGTAGTAATCGCCTCTTAAAGACGGACACCCGAGTCCAATCAGAGGGACC
The DNA here is from genome assembly GCA_036873755.1 of Hanleya hanleyi. Taxonomy (NCBI): domain Eukaryota; kingdom Metazoa; phylum Mollusca; class Polyplacophora; order Lepidopleurida; family Hanleyidae; genus Hanleya; species Hanleya hanleyi. The sequence continues at coordinate 185,332 of JAVTVY010045434.1, forward strand.
AGATTTGGGGGTAGGGGAAATATAAAGTTGAATATCTTTGCAAATAATGGTGATATAGTGACATTTGGCCACTTGAAATGTTGGTAATCTGATCCTCTATATGTTGGTATCTGTTATATGCTAATATGTCAATTATGTAGGTCACCAGAGGTCAAAAGGTCACGAAATCTGACCCCTGTCTAAAACCTGACCACCTGTAGGAAAACTCGCTGCAGATACCATACCAATGGGACTTTCTTAACCTAAATGTGTTCAAATGGGAGCCAAGAAGTACCCAAGTCTATAATAAGTCTAAACAAGTGGAGTTTATCATTATTTAGACTATGGCACATAACTGTTTTTGACGCATTTTAAAAAATGGTCTTTTTATTGCGCTAAAAACAGACAAAATTGTATGAAGTTGGACAACTTGAAATTAGTTGCATATTTTGACAAATAACCACTCCAAATGCCAATGGTCATGTCTTAGGTCTATTCAGGAATTAGTTAAGCTACATTTCGAGGTAATTAGGTCACCAGAGGTCAAGGTCAAAGATTGTCAATTATTAATTTTCTACATTTTTACTTGGGACTTTCATATTACAATGTATTTACATTGCAGCCAGTTTCAAGTATAGAGCATCAGAGACATCGCTGATGCACCCCATAGCACGTAGGGCATAGGGTACACCAGAGTGCGAGTGCACCAGGTATGGATGTCCTCAGGGGTCAAAGGTCAATCATCCTCCAAACCCCCTTTATCGCTCGTTAAGGCGCTGAGACGGGCGTCCAGGCGTAAAGATAGGGCGTTAAGGCGTTGAGAGGGGCGTTAAGTCGTATTAAAACTATACTGGACTCCCAAAATGCACAAATCATCATACGAAGCTAGATTCATAGCTGGTTCTAGAAGCTGCACCACCAAGCTTCTTTCAACCCTATTGACGAGGGCCCTTCAGGAGGTAAAAGCATTTTGGGAAAGGTATTGCGCCATTATTTCTAAGAACTCTGGCGTTGAATGTATGTGGATATTGAAAAACTCAAAATGTCTTACGGAAGAACTTGATGCTAAAGGTCACATACCGTACAGATATGTATCCACATGGTATTTCTCGACTCTCTATACTACAATCCCTCATCAGGACCTTATTGACCGTCTAAGTTCATTAATAGTATCTGTGTTCAAGAAAACTGATCGTAGATATATTAATGTCAGAAGCCATAAAGCATTCTTTAGCTCTACTACATACAAGATATATCATTCATGGGATGTTTCTTTGTTTATAGAGTTGCTTGAATTTCTCATTAAAAATATCTATGTGAAATTTGGCAACACAATATATCAGCAGCATATAGGTATTCCAATGGGTACTAATTGTGCACCCCTGTTGGCTGACCTGTATCTGTTCTCTTATGAATATGACTATATGCAGGCGCTTTCAAAAACCGATCCATTCAAAGCCCGTTCCTTCTCATTCACCAAACGCTATATAGACGATCTTCTCGCTGTGGATAATCGCTATATAAATGACGCAGTGAAGGATATATATCCACCTTCACTGGATTTGAAGGAAACTACAGATAGCCCTACAGGCACATCATATTTAGATCTATATCTCTATAAAAATGAAGCGGGCATTCTCTCTCGTCCACTTTATGACAAAAGAGATGATTACAATTTCGACATCGTAAACTATCCCTTTCTGGACAGTAATATTCCAGTGGGACCTGCATATGGCGTATACATATCTCGCTTAGTAGCATTTGCTAGATCCTGTGTTAAATGTGACGATTTTAATCAACGTCACAAAACATTGGTGCAGAAACTTAAAAACAGGGCTATTCCACCAAGCGCCTCCACTCAAAGTTTCTCAAATTTGGCGATACATATCGCATGCTGATAGCAAAATACGAACGTAGCGTGCAAGATCTATGGCGCTACGTTTCGTAACTTGGGTCTGATTCCGCTTGGCCCGGGGCTGGGGGCCGTATGAGCCCATGTACTTCAAGATCCTCATGGTATTCATATGAACAGTCACAATCAAAGCGTGACTGAGATGCATCTTTTTTTAGATGACGACTTTATAGCGAATATTATGGATTAAGAATACTGATCAGCGATACGGATTTGATATTTTTGGAACATCATGATATCTTGCCGGCATCATTGAAAACTGTTGACCGCTTCTCTCTTGTAGGAAACAAGCCTATGTTTATGTATAGTATGATTGTCTTTTTGAATTTGGTGCTAATACTGTTATATGGAAAATGGAATAGGTCTTTGGATTATGGACGCGGATATTCTCTAATGGACGACGGCTGGATTATGAATGACGGACTAGACGCTTGTAATTTGACGGGCGTCCCTGCATTTCGATGTATTGGTGGCAATTCCATGAAAATCAGAGCTTCTGATCTAGTTCACCAGGGCGTTGAAGCGTTGAAGCGTTAAGCTAAGCGTTGATGATCGTTACCGTCTATAAAAGCAGGTTTATTCCCAAAACACGCACTGTCGACATTCAACCGTCAACATGGCTTATACTTGCTATAAGTGCGAACGCACATTCACCAGACGTTAAGATATGATGCGACATGAGAAAAATATACATGGGATTGAAGACCCCGAGGCACAAGAAGCCGATACAGAGACTGATGAGAGTCCATCGACTGATACCGAATCAGAGATTGCTGATATTCTATCTAGTGATACGTAGAGCTTGACCTCAGATAGTCAGCCTACGTCTGAGGAAAGTGAGGCAGTACTACCTACCTTCCGGGATCTTATTGTGGGAGCAGCTATCAATATTCACGCTGCAGCAATCGAGGACACCAGACAGGATTAACTTACAACAGGCATACACCCAAATGTGCCCCTGCATCAAGAGAACAGCCATGGCGATTTATGAAGAGTATATCTTACTACCGCTTGAAATGAAAGGCAATCCCACGCACAGGTCCATCATGAAGACCAAGCGTCACTTGGAAGAGGATATGGAGCTACCACCCACCGAGGCCCTGGAAAATGCGATCAGAATGCGCAAACAACTCTTTCAGGATATGCTTCCTCAGTGGTATCCTGAACTGCCCGATGATGCTTAGGTCACACCGAGCAAAGATGTAACTTTCTCAAAGGACGGCTTATGATTGGACAAGAGCAGCCGAGAAGAAGAGTCTTCTTGAATTGTAAACATGCCCAACGCGGCTCCCCCAGCGTGGGTATGATGTAACATTGGGGAGAACCAACATTGGGGAGAATAAGTTTTTGTTGTTGTTGTTGTTGTTCTCTCATCTGTCATCCTTGTTGTTGTTGTTGTTCTCTCTCCCGTCTATAGCATGGCGTCAAGTTAGGGCGTTAAGGCGTAATGAAGGGTGTTGACGGGAGTCACTGCATTTCCAATGAATTAGTGACAATTCCATGAAAATCAGAGCTGTTGGGCTAATTCAGCAGGGCGTTGAAGCGTTGAGTTTGGCGTTGTCGGGTGTGGCTAAAAGATGCCACTTCAAATGACGCATTCGGACCCAGAATGGTCCATTTCTACCCCAAACACCTTCCTTCAAACCCCCAAAATGTCCACGTTGGCTACTACTTGTAAACTCACTCACTCACTCACCATCGTTAGTGCGTTCATGCGTTAAGACGGGCGTTGGACATGCCTCATTCGCTCACTCACTCGCTCACTCACTCTGGGAGTTCATTTGGACCATTTTGGCCCGATCAGCCCATCGTCGGGCAGTTCAGGATACCACCGAGGCAGCATGTCCTGAAAGAGTTGTTTGCGCATCCTGATCGCATTTTCCAGGGCCTCGGTGGGTGGTAGCCCAATATCCCCTTCCAAGTGACGCTTGGTCTTCATGATGGACCGGTGCGTGGGGGCGCCTTTCATTTTAAGCGATATTAAGGTATACTGTTCACAGATCGCATGGCTGTTTTCCTGATGCCGGGGCGCATTTGGCTGTTGTAAGTTATCCTGTCCGGCGTCCTGGATTGCTGCAGCGTGAGTACTGATAGCTGCTCTCACAATACGATCTCAGAAGGTAGGTTCTGCCTCACTTTCCTCGGGCGTACGCTGACTATCTGAGGTCAAGCTCTCCGTATCACTAGACTCTCAACAATCTCTGTTTCGGTATCAGTCGATAGACTCTCAGCAATCTCTGTTTCGGTATCAGTCGATGGACTCTCATCAGTCTCTGTATCGGGTTCTTGTGCCTCGAAGTCTTCAATCCCATGTATATTTTTCTCGTGTCGCATCATATTGTATCGTTCTTAGAACAAGTATAAGCCATGTTGACGGTTGAACGTCGACTGTGCGTGTTTTGGGAATATGCTTGCATGTATAGACAGTAACGCCCATCAACGCTTAGCTTAATGCTTCAACGCCCTGGTGAACTAGCTCAGAAGCTCTGATTTTCATGGAATTGCCACCAATACATCGAAATGCAGTGACGCCATCAACGCCCGTCGTTACGACTTAACGCCCGTCTCAACGCCTTAACGCCCTATCTTTGCGCCTTAACGCCCGTCTCAGCGCCTTAACGAGCGATAAAGGGGACTTGGAGGATGATTGACCTTTGACCCCTGCGGACACCCATACCTGGTGCACTCGCACTCTGGTGTACCCTATGCCCTACGGGCTATACGGTACAGGGTGCATCAGCGATGGCTTTGATGCTCTATACTTGAAACTGGTTGCAATGTAAATACATTGTAATATGAAAGTCCCAAGTAAAAATGTAGAAAATTAATAATTGACAATCTTTGACCTTGACCTCTGGTGACCTAATTACCTCGAAATGTAGCTTAACTAATCCCTGAATAGACGTAAGACATGACCATTAGCATTTGGAGTAGTTATTTGTCAAAATATGCAACTAATTTCAAGCTGTCCAACTTCATACAATTTTGCCTGTTTTTAGCGCTATAAAAAGACCATTTTTGAAAATGCGTCAAAAACAGTTATGTGCCATAGTCTAAATAATAATAAACTTCGCTTGCTTAGACTTATTATAGACTTGGGTACTCCTTGGCTTCCATTTGAACACATTTAGGTTAAGAAAGTCCCATTGGTATGGTATCTGCAGCGAGTTTTCCTACAGGTGGTCATGTTTTAGACAGGGATCAGATTTCGTGACCGTTTGACCTCTGGTGACCTACATAATTGACATATTAACATATAACAGATACCAACATATAGAGGATCAGATTACCAACATTTCGAGTGGCCAAATGTCACTATATCACCATCACTTGCAAAGTTATTCAACTTTATATTTCCCCTACCCCCAAATCTGGCCCCTCAGATTGGACTCGGGTGTCCATCTTTAAGAGGTGATTACTACCATTAAGCTGTGAGTCCCGCATTGCTTTCAAAGTTTTTTTCCATCTATGGATATGGGGCTTCCACAAAAACATAATGAGAATTTGCCACCCCAGGTGGTACCGATATCTGGTCTGGCTCATGGACTAAATAGGCTTCTGGTCCTTGACTAGGTAAATAAGCATACCAAATTTGGAATTCTTCGGTGGAACCGTTTTCCGGCTATCACGCTTACGTACGGACGTACGGACGTACAAGACGACGACAATACCCCATGGCCAAAATTGGCCGAGGGGTAAAAACTGCTGAGGCAAAGTTATTTTTGCTAAAGCATGGGCCTCGGCATTGCTGATTGCTGTGGCTAATTGAGGGGACTGGATACATGTGGATATGAAGATTTATAGAATATTTCATTGCTGTTTGTTGAGCAGCTTTACTGTTAAGAGTGGTTTGATAACGATTAGTGGAAAAAGTCAGGGCATGATCTAGACTTTTAATTCAGGCACCCATACGCAGCGCAGAATGTGGCAAGTTATAGTGAAATAGGCCACGATGCAGATCTGTCGAAGCCATGGAGGCTCTGGAAGTATTAAATGGTCTAAATACAGTTTGACAACATGATATTTAGCAACATTACTTGCATTACCATTGATTTCAGCGTGTTCAGAGACAGAAATTCCTAAAAAAAAATTTAAAAAAAATTATTTGGCTGCCCAAACTCATTATAATGGGATCAAAACAGCCTGGATTAGGCCCTGAAAGCCTAAATTAGCATCATTACTTGCATTACTATTGGTTTCAGCATGTTCAGAGAGGTAATTTCCTAAACAAGTTTTTTTTTTGTGTGCCTAAACTCGCTATAATGGACTCAAAAACAGCCTGGATCAGGCCCCGAAAGTCTAAAAATGCAAAACAGATAGTATTTAATCAGGTAAAATATAATTCAATTCGGAAAGGCTTTATCTTCCTCGTTCCACAGGGGCATGTTGGTGCAGAGAACTTCCGGTAAGTACTAAAGGCTCTCACACTTAGTTTCAGTAATTGAATATTCTGATTTCTAGAAAGTTATCATTCTAAAGATGCAGAATCTATCTGTTCATGTTGGAAATATAAACAGTATAGGTTTCAAACAAATATTCTGGAATAGTTAATCAATATATTTATCAAAATAATTTTATGTGCGCATGTGGTAAAAGTGAAACCGAGACAACTACTTTCACGAAGCAGCTTTTCAAACATCTAACCTTAAAGGGCATCATTTGTTCAGGGAGAGATAAGACACTTTCCAGAAAGAGCTACATGCAGGTAGATATAAAGAGAAGATGTACAATGTTATTGCTGTATGTTGACTATAATAATCCTGCTGACCAAGTTGGGACCAACAGACACGTGCAAAGTAATATGCTCTGCTCCATTCACAAGGAGCATACAGTGCATAGGTGTACAAATTATTTTGTCTGCATCGCAGTGTGCAGTGTGGGAACAAACCACAACTTTATTAGATCTTGCAGAGGAAATCTCTGCTCGCCAATTCTATTTCCGTATCCGTCTCTCAGTACTCGTGGGTAGCAGATCAAAGGATTGAATCTTTGGAAAGAGATTGTCTCCAGGCTCTGAATGTTCAAACCTTACAAATTCTTTCATCAAAATTTACAAGACTGCAGTTAAGAGCTAAATTACAACAATCTCTTGCAAGATTCTGTGCATGATCACATAATTGTTGCCTATCTATGCCACTAGCTCCTTGACTTGTCAGTTTCACTTGAAGGCCAAATTTCATTGGTTGCCTACGTAATGGATTGCTATCACTTTCTTGAGTCTTGACTCAAATTGCTTCGTTGTTCCGCAAATTTCTGTGGGTTGACAGATCGGTTATCCCGATGACAGGCTGTTACTATGATTAAGTTAAACTCGGAAGAGCATGTCAGCTGAACGACTTCCGGCTTGGCTTCATTGATACTGCACGCAAGTGAAATATTGTAAACATGCTCTCAACTCCGAGATTACTCCAACAATACGAACCTTCCCTCTAAACAATAATAACCTCTTGTTTCTTAACAATAACCCGAAAAACTATTAATCAATAAATTACACTGACTGTTTCTGCTGCTAACAAAGCTATGTTCTTGATGTTCTCGTGTTTTTGATGACTAAAGTTCGTGTATAGAAATCTTTTAGTGTGTGATCAATACGATCTGACTACTGCCTGTGTAGGAGTGACAGCTTCACAAGTGAACCGTTAATGCAAATCAAAGTGATATGTTCCAATTAATTATTGTAAGTAGGATAATTGTACATGCAGTTTAATGATATAGATAACCGTTATTCGAGGCAAGTTTGGGAATTAAAGAAATTAACCAGTTGTTTATTGTTGAGTTATGCCATGGCCTCTCCCTCTACCCCTTAAACTACTGTCTGAAAAGCCACATTTGAAATTGATTGAGCTGGCCAATCAAAAGTTGTTTTGAAACCTACATGTACATCATGCTATGTTATCCACTTGAAAACACTTGACTGCTGACACAGTTTCTAGATCCTGTGATGAGGTTGCTATCAAATGTGTATGATAAATGCGAAGAGCACAAATTAATATCACTCCTAAGTCAATGCAAGTCCTCAATGTAGAGCTTACATTGGTGAATGGCCACTCCTAATCATTATGTTAGTCAGAGACCAGTACTCCTCCTGTCCATTGGACAGGCAATTCAGACAGACAAAATTGGAAAATTTAACATGAAATAGGGAAATCGGGAATAGGAACTGTCCAAAATCTGATATTTGTACAGGTGTATATTAAATCCTGGCTAACACCCTGCTCTTACTATCATGGATGGTTGTCCCACCAAATTGTGTATATTTCTTATTCTGTGGAATACTAAACTAGCAAAATTAACAAATTAATAACTAGGACACTACATTTAGTGTCAGGTACATGTATGCAGAGGATACATTCCAATTCATCTCACTGTCAGTGTGCGTATGATCTGGAACCCACATGGGTGTGTTGAAAACCACCTGTGTCAGTCTGGGTTGGGAAGTTCCTATTTCCTGGAGTGAAATCCCATCTCATCTAAGATCAGTTTTAAGACTTGTCTGGTAAAGGTGGGCTGTGACACTTTAACCCAGATCTAATCTACATGGGATAACTGACAATCCAGGATGAGCAATACACAATAGAACTAGAAGCTGGATATGCTCTCGAGCATTGTTTTCAGCGAGCACTTAACACTGCTGTTAAGTTGATAAATAGGTATATTATATCAATTGATGTGCACAGGTGTGAATGGTGAAGAAACAATATCACATTATCTTTTTGTCAGGTCATACTGGGCTGTTGTTGTTGCATTCCCAATCAGAATCAAACCTGCCTTAATATTCTGCATGATTATATCCTTCTGGTTGGTATTGTTATTTCACTGGACTTACCTTTCTTTCAAACATGGCATCTAGCACTTCGTGCATCTGTTCCTGTCGAAGAGATAGGCAGAATTCATGAGAAACGATTACAATCAGATGACAAACTACAACATGTACATGAGCATTCTGCAAAACGTTCATACTTTTACCCGATGTCTATGATTGATGTCACAGAAAGTGTACCACACACTCTCATTGCAATGAAAATTGTACCACATCTGGAAATGTATGCCCAAATTGGTCATTTAATTTGTATCATTTTCTCCAATATCCATATAAGACAATGTACTATATAAGACCCCGGAGAACCGGGGGGGCGGGGGGTACTTTCAGCCCCCACCTCAATTTGTTACCTTTCAGAGGTACTCCTTATTGTACAAAACATTATGTTTCGTGACCGATTAAAAACATATAGATTATTTGAATACTGTTATAAAATTCATGACCTAGGCAGCCGGAAATCGGTGTAGATGTAGTCCTGTTGAGGAGTCAGTCAAATATCAACCAACAAGTGCTATTTTTCTGTAAGTTCATAACTAGCCATTTGGCATGATGGTCAACCAAAGACTTGAGGTGCCCATCATCACAACGGCCGATCAGCCATGCTGATTGCAACAACATGCCAATAACCTGAGAGATTACCACCTCAATTCCATGGTAACCTTGTAAATATGTTGCTGAGCTCATTCTTCATTTTCTAGCCTGGCTGTATACATATGCTGTATGCCCAGATAATTGTGTCCTTAGCTTGTCTGCTACAGGAAATGTCTATCCAAATTACAGCCAATTTGTAGTTTACTGATATAACTGACCCTGTAGTGTAATGGTCTATCTCTAAACCCCACTTAATGGTATGACAAGGAGTCAATTAGGTCTCTTGAATAATCACCTCATTATAGACAATGTCCAGTTTTCCAGAAACTTACTTGGTCTAATGAGCGGAATAGTAAGATGTTTTTAATGGCCTCATTCAGCCGTTGTCTCTGCTCATCTGACTTGGGGTGAACGATCTGCAGAAGAAAATATTGTGAATTATAATACAATATGTATCTGCTTCGATGTGAATGCCTCCGCTCCAGATCCAAGAAAAACATCCACCATTCCAGTTAAATATTCGGCTGTGTTCTGAACCAGAGACTACGTGGTTGGTGAATAGATAGCACTATTTTGTTGCTATATAAACTAGCTGATTACCCATTATAATGTTATTTTTGATGGGGAAAATGACTACTTCCAAATACTAATAATTTTGATTGAAATTAACAGTTCATCACATAAATATGATGTGCACAAGTTCAAAGCTGCTTAGCATGACTAAAGAAGTTTCAAGGGCCTCAGGTAAAAATTGTGGGACTAGCTGATTATCCAATATTGCCAATTCTGCCCTGAAATTGATGAGCAGAATTGCAACACTCATGATTGCTGTTGAAAGTATGAGCCGATGCACTCGTAAAGGGACAAGTAATTCTCCGTCTAATGATGTTTGAAGTTTCATTATCTGATTTCCACGCCTATGAGAATTCACCTTCCTGATCGTCATCACTAATGTACATTCCATATAAGTTTGATCAGCATACATCAGTCCCCATTGAGTTTTCTGTTCCTGTCTGTAACATCATATGACATTAACATCATCTTACTAATGATGTATGTATGTATATACTCCTCTTCAGCTTACTGGGGTCATAAGAACCACACCTTTGACAGGGAGACATGTAGGTGGGTAGATAGGTCGGTAGCCATTTTTAACAAATTATTTTTGGCATGTACATGTATGTTAATTTGACAAAGTTCTTTAAAAATGAAGCTTTGAAATCTATCTCCTGCCCTCTACATCTACATTACATAATAACAGTACATGTAGGACCTGGTCTAACTCTTTATTGTCGAACTGGACTGCGTGCGGCAATAATCCGCACAGAAAATTTACATTTTAAAGCAAAAAAAACTAACAGAAAAATATAAAAAAAATTTATGGAAACTTTGATTTAACCAAATACATGTAACTTGTCACGTACATATTAGCTATCACTTTAACAGGAGACAATGGCAATACTGACAGAAACTTTCTCTCAATGATGGTTGGAAGCTAAGTTTTCTTGTTTGAATTATTACAGCGATTGCCGTACTTACCTTTTCCTCGTGTTCATCGTCATCAGCCTCTGGGTCGTACCGTTCTGCAGACACTGAAATTACACAAACACACATACGGTTTACCACTTCAACTAAACTGTCATCTCACCATTTAGTATGTACACGGGTCTAGGACTTGTATTACACAACTCAAAATTTCTGATGCATACACATCCACGTACATGGTAAGGACATCACACTGAAAAATGCAATCAGCTTCAATAATAAAAGTGAGTGCAGTGAGTATGATTTAATGTCACTTTCAACAAGCGAGTGAGCGAGTGAATAGAATTTAACGTCGCTTTCAACAATATTTCAGCTATATTGCGACGAAGCCACCCAGCCAAGTTGTGTTCCTGCTACTTCAAAGAAGAAATTTTTGAAGCAGCATGGAACCAGACACCCTCCATCCATCATATAAAGCACTGAGGACAGCACACAAGACACAGACAGGAAGCTTACATGGTGCAATAAAGACAAGTGATATTAAAGTGCTAGACATCACATTATCAAGTTCCTGTTGCTTCTCAGCAAAATGCATTGAAGCAACAGGAACCCGTGCCCACCCAACCACCCGCCACTTTCAACAATCTTTCAGTCATATCACGCAGTGAGTGAATTTAATTGTTTTATCGTCACTTTCAACAATATTTCAGTCATATCACAAAGTTTGGGTCTTATTTACTTTTCACAACCTGGGAACCCCACAGGTAGGGTCATATTCCTTTCTACACTTGGCACTCCAGACAGTCCCCCAATATGACAAGCTGTCTGAGGAGCAGAGCCCCTTGAATTCTTACCATCCTGGGGTGTGCACAACTATACCACAGGTGAATCCCTGGGTGTCCCCAAGGGGCTGATACTATAAGAGGAGATTACATTGTATAACGAACTCAAATTTGAAAAAAATTCTGTGGTGCTTTGCAGGCCTGGTCATATTTTTGATATCCCAGATATATTTTGAGAGCTGTAGACAGAAGCTCTAGATGTATACTGTGGCTGCCAACGCTATCCTGAAGGGTGCTTTTTGAATTGACCTGCAATGAATACCTGATCAAACAGATTTCATGTGAAAGTAGGTGAGCTGGAAGGACTTTTAATAGAATGACTGAACTGTTAAACATTTGCCATACACAATATGATGAAGATTATGATCGAAATCTTCTGTATTGTAAAGCTCTGCTTCCTGAACCAGCTACTGTCAATACATTATTAGAAACCTATTAGCAGCACTAAGGGATTTAAGCTATGTGGAACTATGACTTATTCACTGAGCCAAGTGTTGTGGGATCGTGCCCCCAGCCGTCTTCTGGCAGGTAGAGTGTTTGCGAAGCGATGCTGGGACGTGCCACAAGGTGATCAGTGAATCAGGCCTGGAATTCGATCACAGACCACAGAGAGTTAGTCTCCCTCTCAGAATCCCTCGTCTGGTCATGTCGATCCATTCAAACCACAAAATGTTTTCTTAACGGGTCGCATTTAGCCTGGTCGTGGAAACGTTGCTTCAGCGATCTACCTCCTCATCAGATCCCTTGAATGGTGTGTAAAACGTGACTGGGGGTAGAGCTAGCCTCGACCACTCTAACCACGAGGCTGTGGGTCTTGTAGAACATAACCTTTATATTCAGAATGAGGGCAAAACGTGAAGGAAAAAAAAATTGCAGGAAAATGTGTCCTTGTCTAGTGCAAACAAAGTGAATGTGTTCACTGAGATTACATTAGAGCTTTGCCAGATAACAGCAGCTGAAAAACAACATGACTGTATGTGTAAATAAGGGATCAGCTGTATAGGATGAGAAGAGCTCAGTTGATCCTTATTTGCTGAACCTTAATTTACATGTAAATATTTTGCCTGGATGTGTGTTACTGGTTACCGACCGTTACACATATAGGCCCTATACTTCTAGAGATGAACAGTCCCAAATTTTGTTACGTTCTTAAAGTAAACTTCACAAACCAACAATGCAACACTCACCAATACTTTTAAGGTACCGTACATGTATTTATCAAAAATAATTGACTGTTTAGATTCATATAATATGCCTTTCAAACAAAATTAGCCTGCCTCATTATTTTTTTTCTGATTTTCTCATGGAAACGATTTTATGAAAGTTCAAAATTCAAGCATTTTAAAAAAATAACATTTGACTGTCTTTCAATGAATTGATGAATAATTCAAAGTGGAGGTAAGCATGGAATAAATGAGGCACCCTTACAATCATGTATATGTTATGTAGAATGCTATGTACAAATTTCATGACTTTACCATTTATGCAGAATACCACAGAATACATGTATTAGAAGGCCAATCTGAAAAGCGTGGTAAACAATCTAACAGTGAAAACAAGCAAACACTCGATATGTGACTGGTAGTATCTTCAACCAAACTGAGCAACTTAAAAACCAGTCTGCAGTTTTAATTTCAATATTATTTGTTAAAAAGTTGGAAGTAAATTACATGATCAAATGATCATCATATGTTAGATGAACATGCATGGATCACCTGCAGTGCTCAATGACTACTCCAGTCTCAACACAGTGACTTGGGTGGCAGGGGGTGTCTTCGTCATGTTGTTGTGATTTTATATATATTTTTTTTTGCAAGAATATATTTATTTCCCACCTTTTTTAATACACCACAATGACAGTAGATGTCATAAAAATGCTTTCTATACTCCCTACATCGATCTACATGTACATACCCCTCCTCTACAAAATCTCCGTCTCTAATGACAAGTGCGGTAACTATAATGTTAAAGCCGTCTACCGACTTTCGCCACGAATCCCGGTACACAGGGTAATTCCGGTGTCTGCAGACAACCAACAGTAAATGGATGAGCAGACGTGAACTAGGGTGAAAACTCAACAGGCGTGGAGAATGCCATGAGGTAAGTTTTCCTGCATTCGAAGCCGTTCGGCCTCGATTTCAAAAGTCTTCGGAAATCTTTTATCAGTTACTGGAAAACAGCCATATCGTGGAGAATGTATTACCGCGGACTGTACCGGGATTCGTGGCGAATTCTTTAACATTATAGTTACCGCACTTGTCATTAGAGACGGAGATCTAGTAGAGGAGGGGTATGTAGATCGATGTAGGGCATATAGAAAGCATTTTTATGATATCTAGTCATTGTGGTGTATGAAAAGGTGGGAAATAATTATATTGTTGCAAAAAAAAAAGTATATATAATCACAACAACAACAACATCGACGAAGACACCCCCGCCACCCAATTCACTGTGATTCTCAAGTCCTAAGCTCTTTGACAAAAGCCGATTTCCAGTCAAAAAAAACACTTTTTCAAGTGTTCGCTTTCACCAAACCATTACATGTACATGCAGAGTGAATAAGGTAATTTAATATTTTGGAGAAAAAATTATACTTTCAGCATACTGAAACATTAATCATGCTCAAAATTGGAGATGTGCCCAAAATAGAGAGCAAAAAAACAAACTATAAAATCAATATTCTTTGATAGGCATTTAGAATACAATTTGTGAAGACTTCCAACTTTTTTTAAAGCTATTGACTGAACAACTGGGTAGAGGGGAGGAAATATTTTTTTTGTTCAATGCTATATAACACACAAACCTCAGAATCTCTGATGCCATTGACTTACATATGGCAATCAAATGTGAAAGCAGCATAACTGCATAGGAGAACTGCTCTCGTTTCTATTGACACTCATTCACTGTTCGATCTGCAGCAGTAAGTACTAACTGGTGAATGGTGATGATATTTATTGGCATATAAAAACACCTAGAAACAAGGTAATGTGCTAGAAAACAGTTCAAGCATCTGCTCCCAGGGTGCTTTGCAAAGTTTTGAAAAAGTTCTGGGATCTACCATCTTTACAAATTCAAGGTCGAAAAGACATAAATATGCGAGGAAATACATCAGTACAGTGATCTGGATATGTCAATAAATCCGGGATTTCTCACCATGCTAATGTTGTTTCTGAATTTGCAGCATGTTTTGTTTTGAGAAAAAATATTTTCCTTTCATACATCTACAAGAATTTGGGCGCCCATAGCCGTATACCGGCAGCAAAACCTTCCTGGATACATCTATGAACACAGTTCATGAAAGACGAGGTATCACTTTTCAATGTGACTACACATGTTAGCAAATGGAACAATGGCAGAGCTTTGTTTTTAGCGTGAGTGATAGCTCACCTGCACACAAACACTCGCGTAAATTCGTGCCACTACTAGAAATCCCGCAAATTCATGTCACTTCACATTATGCTTATCATTCATCTGTAAAAATATCCTCCGCTCTGCCCTGTTGCCCATTGGCATTGAAGAAGTTGGAATCATCTCAAATGAACATCAGCTTCAGTCATAAAGAAGTTGTTATCCATAGCCTTGTGTTATAAACTATATATTACATGTAGGTTTTACATTTTTTAGGATTGAAAATCAATGTTAAGGGACATACTATGGTACATGTACATGTATGTATAATCCAATGTAACATATATAATTATTATACATGTACACAGTTGAGTTTATGTTTTAAGTATAATTTATGGCACAAATACATGTACACATATAAACTTTGTGTTTCTTGGCAGACGATTCAACTGCAATAGCTTTATTGTTGAACACCCAGTCTTGGTCAGTCAAACCATTCATGATACAGAGCAATATTGGGATTTGTCATTATTGGCAGTTAAGCTGGATTAATGCCAGGTAACAACATGGTATTTTTTTTTTGCAAGAAAGATCACTGAGGCATTAAATTGTTCATTAATGGGGAGTATGACTTCTGTATTGAACTACATATACTATCAGTGAATAGCTCTGAGAAGCTCTTCTATTCAATGGTATTTTACTGTTGTAAAGAAGCCTGAATGTTTGTTCCTAGTTCCCAGTAATCTTCAGGGGACACACAGTGGTCTGGCTATGTATGTTGTACCTGGTACCTGTTGTGTTTTGACAGATCTCCCTCACTCTATTCCACAATCAAGTGGTTTATACACTAATATGGCCTGTCCTGAGAGAGGTCAGACGGCACCATTCTCACTGAATCAAACTATCAATACATGAACAAAGATATGCAGTGATATCTGTGTACATGTATACCAGACAAGGCTGGAATGAACACAATTATTTACGTTCATGTCAGGCTAAAGTGTACACCCTTCTATACCAAATGCATCACTATTCTCTGCTTTGAGTTCTACATGCACAGCAGAAATCTGTGGATTATTTTCTTCTTCCGAGTATATGATAAGTCAAAGCTTATATACCACCATAAAACGGGAGCTACAACTTTAGAAAACATCATCGATTGCCTCCCATCGTTTATGGAATGTAATGATGTTATATAGTGGTCCTCACTCATTCATCCGACGTAGCATGACATCATGTAATGATACATTAACTAAAACTTGAATGAAGGAGCTTGATAGCGTCATAATGTTCTACAAGCAAAGAGAGAAAAGCGATGTAAGTTTTCAATACAGATTCATAACATGATAACTTTAATAGTGTTATTCGTACAATTTATCAAAATATTTTTGCCCCAAAATGGTAAAACAGTTAGATCACATAACATAAGATGTATGTAAGCAATATTTTAGAAAAACATTAAAAGCTTTACCGTTCACCTTTAATTGATGAGGAATTACATGTAGTATACCCAGTTTAACAAGCAGTCCAATTCGGACAACAAGGTGTAGGCCAGTGTTTATAATAATAATAACGGGCTCTGCCTGTCGATAACACGAACAATGATGTTGAAAACAACAATGCTGACACCAGCACAGCAATAGTCCTCTAAGGCAGACTGATAAAATTGCCTGTCCAAAGTCCCCTACCATCCCAGTTTTCCCTTTGTGTATTTCCCAAAAAGTTTTTCCAAATTTTCAAAATTCCTTGTCTATATAATGAATGGCTGGACACTAACTATCAGGGTCAGCATCTGAATCCTACCAGACCTAGCCTGTTGAACAGTCATCGTGTAAAACTCAACTAGGTGGACTGTCAACATGTGCTCTCGCATTCGGAACTCTGGATCGAACGGAAACCGACTAGGGGACGTTTCTTTATGTGAGTGGCCACTGAAATGTGGCTTTCAAATATGCCGTCATTGTCAACTTCAAATCTTGAATACCGCGACTGGGCTGGTCTATCTCCAGCGGCGAAAGGTCATGTCATGTATGAACTCTTCTGATAATGGTTCACTCATATCATATTTTATTACCACAAAACCAAGACAATTTCATTGAAATTAAGGGAAATTAGGAAAGTATTAAAGATCTATTATGTATACCCGGTTGGTCGTTTTATGAATCTTTATGTCGCTTACATATGTCTCTTCTCAGAGCCGCCACCTGTGAATATACCCTGTATATGAGATCGCCCTTGGCACCAAGAGGGCAAGTCTAATAAGACTCCCATATCCCGTGCTGTATGTCTTGGCTGTGCACAATTTCTGGGCCTAAGACGTTCGCTAGAAAATTTTCACGATTTGATAATCAGGGTATATCAGACCTTACAAAACAAGCGGTTTGAATACCACTTCAAACATACCAGACCATTCTTAATCTTGCCAATATCAGTCATTATCAACTCCCACTGAGAGCGTTGCTACCTAGTAGGCTACAATGTCATTCTATTGCACTGATGTATTTAGGTGCCGGTCGCCGGTCTTTTTCCCCGGCAACTTTTCACGTTAGACCGGCAACTTTTTCAACAGCCAAAAAATAAAATCGGCCCATATTATTTTCCGCCCTGTGTTTTTCGCGGTAAAATGGGTAAAAACTTACGTTACCTGGTGTTTACAAAATAAGATTTATTATTCAGTAAAGCTCCCATAGCACGAAATATAAGGGAAATCTATAGAATCCAGTCGGCATTTACTGTACTTCCAACCGCGCCCGACTTTCGTTATACTCGCGATGTAATCCGAATATCATCCAATCAGAAGTCCTTGCTGTCTTTGCCCGTTCCGGAATTCCCTGTCGTCATGGGGACCTGTACCGGGATGAAGATGCGACGACTGAGGAGACGTGCCTTTCAACATGCATCGCTCTCGCCAGCTCAGCTTGATGGAAGCTTTCAGCAAACAACAAAGCAACGCAGGCATAGGTATGTCCATTGTTTTATTTACTTAGTTACACGCTATCAATTCGTCGTCTAGCTGCTTAAATTTGCCCCGATAAAACCATAAATGACAACACACGTGGTGCCAGGTGCCCGCCATTTTTAAATGCACTGTTGAACATTCCAGCCTTCCGTGGTCCTACGAAACTTAGTATTTTCAATATCACTGATCGGCCAAAACGACTGGCATCAGGGGTTTCATTATATTTTAAAGTAGATGGCTGTTTGTAGAAAGTAGAAGTCTGTTCAGATAAACTTTTATAGATACAACAACAGTCTGGCAGTCAGTTTAAATTTACCAGGAATCTTAATAGCCCGTCTCCCCCTTTCGCCAGCATCAACATGAAATGAACCTGACCCAAAACCTCCTCTAGAGGGGAGCGGAGACAATAGACGATTCCATAGCTGACCCAAGTGACACGCCGGGCCCCACATGTTTCATTTCAAGCATTCTTTACATACATGTAGCAAATGAGCTGTAGGGAAATTATAAGTACCTTTCGATTGTTTTGACCCAATGCTTTCCATAGAGAAATTCTTTAGAAAAGTTATAATGAACTGTTTTTGCAAATAATCAATACAGAAATTAAGGGAAGTGTTTTTTACTTTAAATATAAAAATGCATGAGGGAATTATTAGAGAGAATACAGACCAAAATGTAACAGGTTGAAAAGTTAAATTAAAAGCTCAGAAATGACTTAGAATGCTGGGGAGCTGTAGCGGCAAATGCCCTTTAATCCTCTGGTTGCAAGTGGTTTTACATGTATTGATTAAACAATTTTGGTGAAAAAAATTTGTAACATTTTACTGATTAATAGTTAGAACATACTGAAATATAGCATGTTGCGAAGTCAAATTTAATGCCCAGAAATGGCTTAGAATGCAGGAGAGAGCGTCTAGGAGCTCTAGCGGATGGGGCCCTAGGCGGGCCCCAGACCCCCGGCCTGAAGTGCTAGGATAGTAGACCTGTAGGTATTCTTTCTAGACCTGCAACTCAGATTACTAAATACATCACTGTATTGAAGTCCTTATCTGCACTCAGCAATATTATGACCAAAGAACATCATAGAACATTATGGTAGATTCATGACTAATTCAATCACCCTGGCTGTATTACATGTAAAATGAAGCCACTCCCAATTACGAGAACAAAATTCCGTCAGTCATAATTCCATACAGAAGATCTGCATGATTTTGGACCATTTCTTCAACTTCCTGTTCCACTAGATTTGATCTCCCCCTTGGAGGCTTTACCATAAGTCATTCAAGGACAACATTGCCAATTTCCCCCCACTACAGCCTCATTGATGGATCAAAGCCCAGTCAGCGGTATTGGTCATTACAAGCCAAGAAGAGATTAAAGAGGGCTGTAAAAGCAGCTTTCCTCTAGCCCTTCAGTTAGTGCACGGAATGCTCCATTACCCCATCGCTGATCAATATCGTTGATAACTCCTTTAATAGTTTGAAGGACACAATTTCCTCGCTTCCATTGATGATCAATACCATATGATAGAGAAGCCATACTTAGCCTTTTTTACTGCACCCAGACACCAATTGTGGAAATCAGGAAGCCTTGCAGTTAAAATCAGGCAATAAATTGGCTGAGGATAAAACTATATTCAAGGTACAAGCACACTATACCTCTAACAAACAGACCAGTTGATCACCGCTTTCATTGGCCCTGAACTGTGGGGCTAATCATAGCATTTTCAAGTGGCTGTGGAAACAAGGTGAATGGACATTCATAAACAAGCCAGTTGGACGACTACATGTAGGATATAAAACACACACAAAAATAATTACTGGTAAACAATGTTTGTGATGTTTCCAATCACGTCGTTCCACAACCATGACAACACAAGACTCATGAACTCATTGAATAATACAGTGTACTTGTACTATACTGTGTATGCGATGTGAGATACGCACAGTATTTAGCAATATTTCCTTACATGTACAGTAATTTGGACAATTATCTGGACAAAATTTTATATTTTAGAGATAGAAAGTAAATGTGGCAAAAGGTGATACATGTATTTGGACAGGGCTTGCTTTTCCAAGAGAATCAGATTCACGGAATCCAAGAGATTCCTGTAAAATTTTAGCAATCTGTATATAAATTATACATGTAGCTTTGGTTTCCCATGGATTCCCCTCATAGTTATGACAGATTGCAAAAATCTCTTGGGATTCTCATTAATTTTGAGGAAAAGCAAGACCAGCCTAGCTAACATCCCGATTACAATATTTGGACAATGGAGGTGGAATTTTTCCACAACATCTGGCTTCTGAATGTCAGATATTGTATTGTGCCTCCATCATACTCTCCTCAAATGCTTCAATTCATGTTAGTTCATTGCACTTTAAAGCCAAAGTTGAAAGTGTCACCTTTAAAACATAGGTATTAGTAAGTGGCGCCACTGCATTCATTAATATGCAAATTAGTGGTTATTTGATACATGTGCATTGTAGCTGAAGCTGAGTTTTGCTTCTGCATACCTGCACCACGTCTGATCGTCCCAGTTGATACACTCGGAACCGGTTGTTCATCTGTAATAGACCAAAAGCTTACAAAGAAAAACTAATATACAAAGTTACATGGGGTTTTTTTCCAAAGAAATAATGCTTAATAATTTCCACTGTCCATATGCATGATGAGGCATATGGGCCTCTGATATTATCCAAAAATGACTCGGGACTCAGGGCCAGAGTTTTGCGGATTCCCGTGGCAATATTTCAGGAGAATCCAAGAGAATCCATTCATGGATTCTCGCAGCAATGTTTCAGGAAAATCCATTTTGTTGCGTACGTAATACTTGAATGGCCCCTAAGAATATGATTCCATCTGAGCACTCCCACAAAATAATTCACATGAATCCGTGAGATTCCAGAAAGATTTTAGCAATATGTATAGAAATGATAGCTTTGGAATCCCATGGATCGCTGTGGAGTTTGAATGTGACAATCTGTTTGAATACCTGAATATTTTGACGAAAAGCAAGGCATGTTCAGTGAGTACAGATTCGAGAAAGCATACATGTACATTTCATACTTTGCCTTTGGCACAAATGAAAAGTCCTTTCAGACAATCTCCCTGGCAACATACAAATAATTTGTATTTGAATTGCATTTGTGGAATCCGCCATTTGCGCTATTCGTAATGCCGGTTTCGGCCGCAAGGTGGCGCTAGCGCTCACGGCACTTTGGTCTATTCCGGTTGTCTGCTAAACATGTGCAGGAGGGAAGGCGGGTATTGTATTTTGCCTCGTTTCGTCAGATTTTCTCACTGATAGAGACGTCCTTGATAGTTTACGTAAGTATAGTCATCAAGTCTAATTTTTACTCGTTTGTACAAGCATAATAAAAGCCGCTTTGTCAACAAATTGGGCAATCAAAGCTCGTCGTTGTTGTTGCTATAAAACATTTGTTTAGTTATAGTGGAGACTTGCGTGTCATCGACTCAGTGATAAAGGATTTTTTTTGCAGAAGAAATACATGGTATAATAATTAGATAATTAAAAAATTAAAAATAAGTAGCTATTAGTGCAAAAACTACTTCCTCAGTATTTATGAGAATTTAGAAGACATATGGCACATTAATTTCGGGTTAACTAATAATCCGATTATTTCTCACAGTACTTGATCAAACAAACTGGCCCCTGCTGATTGTTTTCAGTAGAGTGTGGTTTAATCAGGCTGAACTGCCGGCCACCCACCATGTTTTATAACAACAACAACGACGAGCTTTGATTGCCCAATTTGTTGACAAAGCAGCTTTTATTATGTTTGTACAAACGAGTAAAAATTAGACTTGATAACTATACTTACGTAAACTACCAAGGACGTCTCCATCAGTGAGAAAATCTGACGAAACGAGGCGAAATACAATACCCGCCTTCCCTCCTGCACATGTTTAGCAGACAACCGGAACAGACCAAAGTGCCGTGAGCGCTAGCGCCACCTTGCGGCCGAAACCGGCATTACGAATAGCGCAAAAGGCGGATTGTAATTTTAAAAATTAGGTTCCCAGGCCTTGCATTTTGATGGGACTGATCAACCCAGGCCCCGTGATAGGACCCCTGTAAATCCTTTTCACAGGGTCTAATTCAACCTCAAACCATCTGGGTCATCTATAAACGGTAAGACTGACCCTGGGATTGTGTGTCCATTATCAGCCTACTTTCGATAACTATAAGAGGGAAATCCCCGAAATCAACACCACATTATCAGGGCTCGTTTTTCGTCAAATTTAACCAAATCCAAATGGATTCCCGTAATTTAGTCACACGGGAATCCAATTTTATCGTCGTGGATTACAAGAATGCCAATAATGCGAGTGAGCTGATAAACAGCTGATGTTGAATTATATCAATACTCTGAGTTTTCTTTTATTTCAATTTGACAACCTGAAGAAATGTCAATAAAATGCTTGAATATAGAGTAAACATCTAACTTTCAGCTCATCGTGACTTTCAGAATTATTGAAGACGAACAGACAGACTTTATACGTGATCATTAAAATTTAGAACCAGCATGGGGTCCGGAAAATGTGCGTGGAAATTTCACATGAATTGTAATTACTTCACCGTAAACGCAATAAAAGGCAAACGAATTCATATCTACACATGGGAAGAGATCTTGTGATTATTTCGATTGATATGAACTGTGATAGCATCAGTAATGAAATAGCATGAAATGTTTTTTTTAGTCCACCTGTTACATGTGACAGGTAAGGTTTTTTTCTACCTGTCCCACCCAAAACTTACTTGTACACTTATTTTGTCAAAATTTCTATATATGCTGATATGCGATTTATGTTTAAACGATGGCGTTTGTTAAGAAAACTATCCATTGTTGTCCTGAGGATTTTATTTTTTATGCCCACCCGCAAACTTTCTTGAGTTTCAAAATGTTTTTATTACCTCATGTAGTATGAAGACAGAATGACAAATAATTAATAAATTTTGATAATTGCTAGGCAAATGATAAATAATTACTTTCACTGGTCAAATGATAAATAATTAAACCTATTTTTTTTAAAAACACAACAACAACACAATCTAGCATTCCCCAGTAGCCTATCATTTATTTTCATTTCCAATTTGCTTTTGGAAATGTCACATTATCAGGCTCGATGACGGAAGCACAGATATGTATAAAGTTATTAGCATTTTATGTTCACGGAATATGATCAGTGAACGCACGGTGATTGAGACGCACGACACAAACAACCTCATGTTGTCTGGTTACAGTGTCGCCCCTGTCAGCCTATTAGAAAACATTAGATCAGCTTCACGTTTGTAATGTTGTAAAAAACTAAATGATATGGTAACAATGGAATTCTTTGACAGTAGACAAAGAATGGAATTTGTTTCAGTAAACCTTGCACATTTTCCTTCGTCCGCTTTTCTGTCGCAATGCGTACAGTTTGACAGTCATCCGTCGTTAACCTTCTTTTACTCGTTTGTCTAACATCTGAGCGTGGGTTCCCGATCTGTTCACCGTGACCATTGATCTGAATATAAATATACCTCGGCGACTGGCGATCTCCAATGGTCTCTCCAACGATACAAGCAAATATGGAGCGTTGAGGTCTAATCGAACGTCGACGCTTGCCGAAGCATAACGAGGCTAAATTTATTTTTAGCTCTAAAGCAGGGCATGCTCTCATCAGAAGTTTTGACATCGGTTAACAACAACAACAAGTTTTTCTCGCTTCGGGCGTTAGTGAAGATCATTTTTTCCTACCTAGTTTTTTTTCCTTCCTAGTTTTGGACTTCCTGTTTCGGTGATCGTCATTTTCAAGAGGATTAAAAGTATACAATTATTTTTAATTTGACTTGATGTTACGGGAATCCACTTGGATTCTCGTTTGGCGAATTTACGGGAATAATAAGAGAATTGGATTCCCGGATTCCCGTCGAAAAACGAGCCCTGATTATGTTGTCAGCCAATCAGCTAAACTGATGTAACCCCAACCAGCGTTTGAAATTAAGAAAAATTTGAACCAGTCTACCGGACTGGTGAGCCAAAAATGTAACTAGTCCGCAAATATTTTTACTAGTCCGTTAATATTAAATAAAAGATGATCTGGGAACATTTGTCATCATGAATATTTTGTTCTCTGTGATGGTTGCTACTAAATAAGAAATTAATAATTGTGCATTTCTTGAATTTCTTGAGTGCGTGTGAAGATAATAACAGATGACGAACCCTGTCGGCTAGACTTTGACGGCGACTTTGACTGCACGTATCGTCGCGAAACACTGCTTCAACAAACACCATTTCAAGCCAAAAAATCAGTAGATTTCTTTCGAAGTTGATGGAGAATATGTTTAAAATTTTCCTGGTAAACATGATCAGCTCGACTGAAGCATAATCATGTTGCTGATTTCTCGATTCCCGACCTGGAAGTGGGTGCTTTATTTTCTGAAAAGATCGCCAACCTGCATTGCCATGCTGCATTACAGTCACACTTTACAGTATGCTGACAGTGCTCGCGGCGCTTTATGGTTGTTGTTGTTGCTGTCGTAAAACGCGACCGTGGTCGTGATTTCGTTGCAATTTGCTGGAATTTTTTTTAGACTCACACGATTTATTTAGACTCGGTCGGGTAACCGAAAACAGACATATTTTGTTTTTCATTCTTTACAAATTGTGCGGAGATATCCAGAGAAATAGTTTACACAATGAACTGAGAGCTTTTTTGTTACATGTACCAGTCCGACGGACTTGTTGTTCAGTCACTCCCACCAGTCCGTTTCATTTTTTACCAGTCTCGGACTGACGGACAGGTGCCAAATTCGAACTCTGCCAACGTAACCCGCCATTTTCGAGACATGTGCTGTCCTACTTGTTCAAAATTACAGATCTTGGGCTATACGGAAGTTATTCATATCTGTATCTTTTGTAAGCTCAGACAATATGTTTCAGAAGTAGTATGAAAAGCCTGTAATTTATCAGATTTCCCCGAGTCTGTTCTCCGCCAGATGAAGGCCGAACAGTATACAGTGAAGTATCAGAATATCGCTCCGCAATAATAGCGACACACGATTCACAAGCCATCTTATGGAGGGCGAAGTGTACGCAAATGGGCCTAATTATCAGCTTGGTAAACTGTAAGTGCTTATAATGTAGTTCAGTTGAAATCAGCCAATCCAGCATCATTGCATGATGGAAACTCTAGAATGTAGGCCTGAGGACATCATATGACTTCCAAAATGGTTGTGGAAATTGACACAAGATTGAACGAATGACTGATGCAATCCATATGGTATTTATTCAAGTGACATCGGTAGATGGGGATTCCCAGAAGCTGCCTAAAGTAGGTCATGCTATTTTCCAAATGAACACTCTCACATTCTGAGCATGGCGAATGGGGGGCGGGGGGATTTGTCACACTCAAGGTTCTTTCACTCATATTATAGTGAGTCCGTTTGGTTGGTGGAGAAAGCCCGAGTAACCGGAGAGAACCATCGCCCGTCGGTAAGTAAGTGACAAACTTTCACACATGGACCAGCTGGGCTCGAACCCGTGCCGGTTCAGCGGTGTGAGGCTAGCGGTCACCAGCGAAGCACCTTAGACCACCCGGCCACCAAGGGTCCCTGCATGGCGAATGGCGAAAATGTTACCATACATTGTAATTTGTTCTGTAGGAGACGGGACTATATGGAGTCAGTGATAGATTTCAGATATAACAACACAGAATATTTTTGTGAATGGCCTAAATTGCATTAGAGATAAAAGCTGATCAAAATTACAGACCACGGGTGGTCAAAACTCTTTAGTAACAACTAAAAATACACGAAATAACAGGACATCTCTGCTGTTTAACATGGTTTGGTAATTGTACAAGACAATCACATCAGAAAGTCTGGGAGCCTGAAGTAGCCATAAATAGGATGGTCATAAAACAGACATGGTCTCCAAGAAAATGTGTTTGGAGTCGCCATCTATTTTTCAGTTAATTGCATCTGTAGCAAACCAGAGGAGATGGGCTAACATGAGAGCCGCCACAACACAATGTTCCCAGGTGGTGATAAGGGGCCAGATTTCTGCACTATTGCTTTCACAGCCACCAGTGGCAGGCAGATTACTGGGTAATAGCAAGCTTTTATAACCACCTTGAATGCACAGGCCACGCGAGCGTCTCTAATGTCAGCGAGCGGTCGATACACGGACATGTGTGGAGATCAATATACACAAAATCTCCTGTATGAACATGTCACGTCGATGACACTTCAAATACAAAACACGCTGGGCCATGTAGTAATGGGGTAATACTAAAACGGTGATGACTGCCCCACGCTCTTGCATTTATCTGTCAATGTCATTGAATTGAATGCGGTATCACTGCCCAGCTCAAATGAAACACAACTCCAGAATGTCCAGTTAGAAAATTCATCATTGTCTGAAAGTGGGGCAAGGCAGCTGTCAACTCTCTCTATACTGTATTTGTAGAATTGTACTGATGAGAAAGAAGTTCCACAATTATCTTTCATTAATTGGCATATTAATAAAACAGAAAATTTGTAAACAAATATTTTCATCAAGTTATTACATCTTGTTTGAAAGCTATCAGTATTATCTTTGAAATTACATGTATTCATAAGACAATGGTAAATATCTTAGCTTCATTAATGTTCAGGACAGAATTGATAGCAGTTTTGAACTGTCAAAACTACACACGTAAGTTCCCAGCCGGTGAAAACATTGTGACCAGAGCAGTATGGTACCATAGCACTCAGTTTACCTTCAACTAAATTTTAATCTTAATGGGGTGTTTTAACTTTTTATTTACTCCTGCCAAAAGTCAATTTCCAGAACGGAAACTTGAAAGGAGAAAAAAAAAAGCAGAAAAAAAAACCAGTTGAGAATAATATCTTACACATCCTCATGCCTGCACAATATTATAATTTAAAAGACCATTTTCTCTTGGGATTATAGTGTTGGTGCACAAGTAAGTTGCAATGTGGCTTCTTTAGACTTGTCAAATTCAAGACAAAACTCAAAGTATATTTTGTTACTTTCATTATCAAAATGCAACCAGGAATGAGGATCTATTTTTGTCTCCATGAATCTTGAAAGCTATAAACTTTCACTAAAGCACCTGCCATTTGTACATCACTCCCACTCTATTCTACACGTGATTCTGGATGGTTGTCGTTGTTCTACATCAACTTCATCTGGCTTGGAAATTTCATCTGGTGTTTGACATGTTTGATTATCATCAATATTCTGGGAGGAATGGGTTTCATCAGCCCAGGGGAATTTTGAAGCCTTTCAAAACCCCGAACACGATTATATACTTTACATTCATGATGCAAATATAAAATTGCTGTCAGCCACGGCAAGTTGGTGTTGTTGTAAGTGAAAGTGCATGGGTGAAATTGTTCCTAGGGAACTAATGCTGAAATAGCCTGAAGGGAGGTCACTCGTGGTGACAGTATTGGTGGAGCAGGAACAAACGTCATTCACATCTAGGAACATTTTACACCAGCATCCACTCAACTTCGCAAGTGGCAAACATGACCGGCGGCCGGCAGTCAGCAGGAAAGATGAACAAATATTTCAACAATTCTGTCAAATCCATGACATTGACAGTTTCCTTTTACGGAAGCCATTTTTTTTTTGTAATCGTCAGGAGGACGACCTGGGCTTAAATTGTACTCGTCAGCAGATATTTTTGGTCGTAAAAACGAGTTAACGACCAAACATTTTGACCTCTGCTAATGCGTATCGCGTTTGGACAAAGCCAACCACGTGGCTGAAATAAAGGTCGTTCATTGGCCCAGACGTTGTAGTGGGGTGTTCCACAAGAACAACAATGACATAATTTTGATACTGGCGGCAATTCTGTCGCTGAGGAAGTGGACAGAAATGTGAAAATAAAGTTTTACCATGGAAAGATAAAGTAAAAACTGTGCTTTTATACTTAAAATATGCCAAAGAATCATATATTTTGATGGGGTTTTCTGTAAGTATTTTATATTTTCTATGCAGCCTTCTCGGCGAGATTTTATGAAAATCTCCCCTCGCATTATTTATTTATTTATTATATTTCTTTCCACCGATACCGTTATTCTAAGACAGAATATGAAGTTTACATCCAGAAAATCAAGATAGACTTAGCTAACAATATATATGTATGGTTTTTATTAGGTTTCCTGCATGGTAAATTTGAAAATATCGATTTTAGACAATGGTACCTCACCGTACTTCAGGGGTTGAAATGTTTGGTCACTGCCAAGGAGCCATTGGCCCCCAAGTTGAAAATTTCTGGGGGCCAAAATATTTTTTTAGGGGCCATTTTTTTTCTTAATAGAGCGACAATTGATACAGTGTTGCTTTACTTTCTTCATTTTAATATATTACTCTGCAGTTATTCAACTTACTTAATACAACATTGAACAACAGAACCCCATATTTAGAACAAATTCTCATCTGAACTAACACTATTAAATTGCTATGTACCTGGAGACTGAACATGCATGAAAAATGGTAATTCATGCAGACATTACAAGTAAGTTTTTCTGCATCATCAGGAGATTCTGAGTCCCTATCAGGCTGAGTTATTCTTACTTTTTGGAGGTCTTGGCCAAATTAGGAGCCAAGGTATTCACCAGAAGCCAAGACAATATACATTTTTTTTATATCAGAGAATACATAATTTTTGCTGCCCTGTGTTTATCTAGATTTTTCTTAAATTATATTCCCTGTTGTAACTGATGATTGTTGACCTTTTAGACTTATGAGTAACAAATACAAGTAAGAACACTGACTATTGTAACTATTTGCCAAGTCCGCTTCCGGATTTTTCTCAAGTCCGCAATTTCATGCACTTACCATGTGCTCTTATGGTCAATGGATCAATGCAAACAATATTTTTGATGACGGGCAGTTGGAAGTTGTTGACCAGAACTGAATAAAACTGACACCAGGATAAAGCAAAGGATATGTAGTAATATATAAGAGCCTATTATGGAGACAGTATCTGTACAAATGGACACAGTTCAAAGTATCTTCATCGACCAAGAGGCAGTGACTGCATTCATTATAGATCCCTCTGCAGTACTACACCATTATATCTGTCTTGTGAGAGCGGAGCAAGTCCTGAGACGGTTCCTCTACACCATGCATCATCAACGACACGAACTGATGAACTCTGATATCTAATATGCTGGGGTAGTCTACGCGTGTGCCTGACCTGTAGATATAGTGTATATACTTTCCTTTCTTTTTATCATGACTGTGAAACTTTGACTTGTACTCCAGAAGGAGGTGCTCCTACGTAAACGAGGAATATACGAACGATACGATACGAATGGCACAAAACTCCACCATAAGGAGCATAAGGCAAGTGCGATTACAACAACAACAACACGCTTTTACTTTCGGAATGAAACATGATCACGGACATGCTCGTGACTAAATCATTGGACCTTGATAGTTTATGTCCCCTAATTTGTGGGTGGACAATCTTCTATTCAATATTTTGGGAGTGAAAATGGTTCACAATTAAACTTTGGCTAAAAATATGTGGACTTGTTCAAAAGTTTCAGGGGCCAAATGGCGACTAGACTGTAATTCTGTACTCGCCAAAACGGCATTACGGTCGCAATTGGCGAGCTGGCGACCGGTTATTTCAACCCCTGTACTCGCGTGGACAGACAAGTTCAGGACCCCGATCGTGGATGGCCGCAGTTTACACGGGGACCCCGATCGTGGCCGGTCACAGCGAACCAGTTAAAATAGTGGATTTGTGAAAAATCATCGATTTCGAGCTGGAACAGCACATTTTTCTCTCTGAAAAACATATGAAGCCAGTCCGAAACCAAAACCGTTTTTGGGCAACATCATTGACACAACCAATATATGAAGATAAAGTTAATCTTGGTTCTGGACTGGTTTCATGTTTACGGAGAGTGGAGTATGCTCAGACCATAGGAAAACATAGCTATCGGAACCTTTTCTTCGCACATGTTATTTCATTTATGCACGGGGACCAAAACCTCATTAAACCACGCCAGGTCCCTTGCTCCGTAAGTAAAAGTTACAGGTACAGGTTGCATGTGCAAACATTGTATCCAAACACCACTCCACGAACACTCTACATGAATGGTCCCTGAAGTTTACTCTTATAGTCATGTTAGCTTATCTGGTGATGGTAAGAGAAAAGCAGAAGGGACGATCCAATAAATAAACGTCTTGGTAATTATCTACACTGTTCTCAACCTGTTTACAATCAACCTGTTTGGTGAACAAGCCAGGTTACATGTAATCATGTTCATGTGGGCAATTGCCAGGAGGTCTTTGGGATGTTATCTTCACTAACGGTAACCAAGGCAGCTTTGTAACCAGTCTACACGTACATTGTATCACAAATACCATAAAGTCTGAATGTGATTTTCAACTTCCTGATCGAACAGATGTGATATGTACATGTAGACAATGATTCCTCATACAGATTTCAGGTCTGTACGTTTTGAAATACATGTGTAGCAGGTGAAAGGTATGGAACTAGGCGACAACAAAAAGTGACAATTTAGTGTTTCATGTATCACAGATTTCATTATAAAGGCATGAAAGGGGGCCAAAGACACTATTTTTTTCTCAAGCCCTGCATTTAGTGAAACACTTGTAGATCGTTCTGAGTTTCATTCTAAATGAAAGTATATGAATTGTAGATATAGAATACATAAAATGTTTGCAATATACAAATAACTTTTCAAAATAATTTGATAAGAAAATATTGAATTGCTGTGTTGTAGGACAGACGAAAATCCCAATTTTCTTGTAGACCAAATTGCAATGCCATAGAATATATTATATCTGTATTGTTTTCAGCATTGAAATGTTCCAAAATATTGATATGGGGTGGAATTGTCATTTAAAGTTGAACTGCAATCATTGTAGTGTACAACAAAGCCAAATGGTGAAAATATAATATTTGGATCAATTTCCAAGGTTGTCCGTCCACATCTGTAATGTTAGCACCTCTATGGAATTTGGTCATCTGTATCATACAATACTATCGTCTCATACTTTTAATGAATTTGGTATGGAAAACGCTTATGTGTGGCCGATTCGGTACATAAAATCAACCAAAATATTTAAAAAGTAAATAAAAAATAAGGTTTTCAAAAACTGCTAACGTGACTCAAAAGAATGTCCGTCCAAAATTGAAGTCACGTTAGCAACAACATTGTTTAAGCTACATGTATACTCTATTCTATAACAGTTAGTCAAAATTTCATAGTAAGTCTGTATTTCCTACACAGCACTTCCACTAAATATGTAATTGATGAGTCATGTGAAGTGCAATTGAATGTGAAAATTCAATTTGTTTTGTGTCCGTCCACTTATGTAATGTTAGCAACAGAGTAACGTTAGCAATACAACTAAGTATGATTTACGTAAATTTTGTTGCAAATACAGATCTTTCTTATGTTTGCTTGGCAGAACTGACAAAGTGAGCAGAGTTGGTTGATAATAGCAGTCTGCAGTATTTATTTTTGCCGCTAAATCATCAGTTTATAAGGTGTCTGTCTGAATGTAACATTAGCACTGCCATGTTTATTGCTAACGTAACACATGTCCGTCCACATGTGTCACGTCAGAGTTCGAATTTGGCACCTGTCCGTCAGTCCGAGACTGGTAAAAAATCGAACGGACTGGTGTGAGTGACTGAACAACAAGTCCGTCGGACTGGTAACAAAAAAGCTCTCCGTTCATTGTGTAAACTATTTCTCTGGATATCTCCGCACAATTTGTAAAGAATGAAAAACGAAATGTCTGTTTTCGGTTACCCGACCGAGTCTAAATAAATCGTGTGAGTCTAAAACAATTTCCAGCAAATTCCAACGAAATCACGACCACGGTCGCATTTTACGACAACAACAACAGCCGTAAAGTGGTGCGAACATTGTCAGCAATTACCGTAAAGTGTGACTGTAATGCAGCATGGCAATGCAGGCTGGCGATCTTTTCAGAAAATAAAGCTCCCAATTCCAGGTCGGGAATCGAGAAATCAGCAACATGATTACGCTTCAGTCGACCTGATCATGTTTACCAGGACAATTTTAAACATATTCTCCATCAACTTCGAAAGAAATCTACTGATTTTTTTGGCTTGAAATGGCGTTTGTTGAAGCAGTGTTTTTCGCGACGACACGTGCAGTCAAAGTCGCTGTCGAAGTCCAGCCGACGGGGTTTGTCGTCTGTGATTATCTTCACACGCGCTCAAGAAATGCACAATTATTAATTTCTTATTTAGTAGCAACCATCACAGAGCACAAAATATTCATGATGACAAATGTTCCCACATCACCTTTTATTTAATATTAACGGACTAGTAAAAATATTTACGGACTAGTTACATTTTTGGCTCACCAGTCCGGCGGACTGGTTCAAATTTTTCTTAAATTCGAACCCTGCACGTTAGCAATGATTGACACATGGTAAAAATATTGCATTGGCGTTATCAATTTGCCTGATAGTTCATGTACATGTAGAGAACAGAGCTTAGAAACCATATATCTGATCCTCCTCATGATAAATTCTGGCATTTTGTGAAAATTCCCTGAAATAGGCATGTCCGTCTGTCCACAAAGTCCGTCCAAATGTAATGTTAGCAACAGTAATATTCAATTTTTGTTAACCTGTAGGTTGGTTAACAGGCATTCCACATGCTCAAAAGAAATTTCCTCCTGATTTCTTTCTGAAATCATCTAGTTTGCGGCAAGCATCTTTTCCATAGAAAAAAAAAAAATGTTTCTGACGATGTAATGTTGCTAACGTTACTGTTTGTCCGTCCAGGCATAGCATCACATTAGCAACCACGTTAAATCAAACTTTTACTCAGAAAAACTATGCGCCATCTGCATGAAATGCTTTGAATAGTTTCAAAAAGCATTGTGGAAGCTAAGAATTAATTTTCAGTTGTGTGTGGTCAAAACGTCACTTACACAGAAAACCTTTGGCAAACCTTGTGTCCGTCCTATACCCGTTCTTTGCATTTGCTGGGTACTTTTTGCATTGAAAACTAGCTTTCCCACTATTCCGGATGATCACGGACTGCTGGAGTGTTCATTCAATTATACTACATTGCATTAAGAGAAACATTTAGCTCCTGCTTCGAGTCAGAGCAGCAGAACACAGTTTCTCTGCACATCACTGCAGAGAAACTATCAGATGGAAGGGGGGCAACAAAATCTATTCTAGATTTTCTCACAACTGACCAATTATCTCAAAACTTTCACAAAATCAGACTTCAAACCATCATTGTCAAGGTAACACATGCAAAACATGAAATAGTCAGAGTTTATTTTTCAGAGTTGAGGGCCACGTTTTGGCCCCCATTATACTGAAATCTGTCGTATAGAAATTACATGAAAAGTAGACAGCCGTTTGGTAATATTTACTCTCCTAATGACAACCCTGTGTGCTGTAATATTTTCTCAGGAAACCTTTTACAGGTTACCATAATTGGAAATTTGGTAACCTACAATGTATAGTAACCTGAAACAGCACATTAAATGCAAATATTATGCAGGCCTTGCTTTTCGTCGAAATTCACGGGTATCCAAACGGATACCCGCAATTTCAGTTTACGGGTATCTACCAGTATCCACTGAAGTGACGAAAAATTGAAGTGTGGAGATTAAAGTGGAATAAACATTTATGTACTCTTTTCATGTTTACTGTTGTTAATAGGATAATTGATTCTCACATCATGTTGTTCCCCACCGCTGTGTAGCCATTCGATTCACTGAGCTGATCTTTGACCGTCCAATCAACTGTCAATTTTACTGTGATACATACAGGATGAGTGGATAAACTTTCTCTTGAGCAACTAGAATAACATGCAGCATGATTTATGAAATTGTGTTAAGGATTGTCTCCTTGAATTAATTTAGTTTGGAGCTGTAAATTGGAGTCACTTGAAAATTTTCGATTTGAGGTTATGGACCTTGATTATATTCTCATTATGGACTAAAAAATAGCTCTGTCTCTCACTATGAATGTCACGGGTCACCAGCTCAGCTTCCGACTTCATTCATTACGAATGTTTACACTTAAGTGCTGGATAAAGTAATACCATCTTCATGACACCTAGCATATAACTTAAATATGTTGATGAATTGGACAAACACACAATATGGACTTAAAATTGAGTGATGTAAGTCAAGAAATTACGAACAATTCCAATGAACACACATTTAAGAAGTTCACCACAGCACTAACTTCAGGGATTATGATGAGTTAATTCCGTGTTTTTGTCGTTCTGTATGAAGACAAAACCATCCTTTACATTATCTGGCCATCCGTTGTAAGCCTGTACAGATACAGGGTTCGCACAGCTGGGAAAGATCAAAATTCCAGGACATTTCCAGGACAAAATTGCTGTTTTCCAGGACAAAGTGTCTCCAGTTATTTTCAGTCAAATGTATTTTCTCTCAACGCAATGTATAGAGGTTATCTACCCTTGATTATCTCCTCTGTTGTC
This sequence comes from Hanleya hanleyi, assembly GCA_036873755.1. Classification (NCBI taxonomy): domain Eukaryota; kingdom Metazoa; phylum Mollusca; class Polyplacophora; order Lepidopleurida; family Hanleyidae; genus Hanleya; species Hanleya hanleyi. Next base: position 219,792 of record JAVTVY010045434.1, read on the forward strand.
ACCAGGAAGTATGAAATACACGTGGAATATGGCTCCGTTTTCGGCTTGAAATATTTGTCACTAAAACGAACAACTCATTCAGAGATAGAGATTCTAATCTGAAGGACAACGGATGGGTAAATAATCATACAAATTAAATCTTACAACGATATTATGCCTGAATCGGCTGTGGAAGAGCCAAAGAAAGATGTGATAGTCCGATTAATCCGCATATTTTATCGCTCACGCTGATAGCAGGATTCATGCTTTGCACCTTTCGCGTGACTTTTCACGGAACTTGCCCCCATATTTCCAACATCGAACGTGTTTTGGCAAAGCCTGCACTTCGCTCTGTGCAAAGACTCCTTGAGGCGCCATGCAGTCCCGGCAGTCCGGATGACTCGGCCACGAAGAATTACAATGACAAAGGCGTGACATGATGTCATTCTTTACATTTCTCTCTCAGATTAATGATCGGAGGTTTCCGTGAATATTCGTCACCATGGGAGCTCAGTGACGGATGTCTCAATTCGATATTTGATTGGCCGAGAAGTTTACTATATTTACTACGAAAGTTTATGAATGAATTGGCGCGTCAGTGAACTGGGGAATCCCCCCGACAGCGATGACCGATCGTTGGAGTGAGCATTTGCCGACGGATGATTCGCAGCACAGTAATTCTATTGATTTTCCAGGACTTTCAAGGACACATACTATTTTTCCAGGACTTTCCAGTACTGGAAAGCATACTTTTATTTTTCCAGGACATTTAAGGACATTCCA
>JAVTVY010045435.1:0-20598 GCA_036873755.1 Hanleya hanleyi
ATGTCTTCATGCAAGCAGCTGTGGTCTTGGATGTGGAGCACACTGTTACCTCCCGTGCAGGACTCAGGCACTTTTGCCGGAATGAGTACTTGAAAGGCAGCATGTATGAGTTGGGATCTTTGGTCGCCAATGTAGCATACAAGGTGTCCGGTTCTGTGATTGTGGTAGTGGTGCGGAGTACTACTGCCATAATGACTCAGGAACCTGAGCGCCTGAATCCGGAAGTAATCAGGTTTGAGTTGGGAGAAAACGCCATTGTACCATACCAGCCGACTTTCGACCAATTGACGCCATCGTCAGTCCACATTCCGCTTTATATCCAACTCTGTGTACTTTCCTTGATGCAGATTGGACTGTTGAGAGTTGACAGCGGAATCTCTGAGTCTACTCTGTGTCTTTGTCAACTGTCTGTACTTTACTGTTGCTGACACTGATGACCTGAAAATAAACATTAATAATACTCACAAAAGTGTCAGTTCTTGTACGTTGAAACTGTGAGTTGACCGCCAGGAGACTCAGCTGATATGATCTAGAAGGTCATAGCTTTAACCTGAAATGACACAAGCAAATCCGCAGTAAAAGCAAAGATTAAAACTCACCATTGGGTCAGGCTTGATTGATGACTTGAGAGTCGGTGACTGGCAAGCTGAGCTATTACTTCTTCTCTGGTGATCATGTAGTATGTGGACATATGATATGACTGAGAGATGAGATGAGATGATACAGCAAGCTGGCTGACTTGCTGCGATGATACAAAATGCCGCCCCCCCCCCCCTCTTTTTGAAAAGTTACTTGACCACGTGCTGGGCAGCCACCAGCGGCCCAAGCGTGGTCACTCTATCTGATTGCACTGACATGTCTCTCAGATAGAAGTTAGTGAACGTGGAATTTGCCGTCCAAGCACAAGACTAGACAATGTCATGGAGGGACAAGTTCTTCCATAAAGGCCATGACGTAGCGATGGCACGAATTTCATGAGAAGAAGCAGTAGATAGTAGTGGGGGAGCGTCAATGGCCAATTGATATGACCACTTAATGGTTTTCTTTAACCACGAAGCGATGGTATTCTTAGTAATGTCACGTACCGCCGAAGGACGAAGGGACAAGAATAACAGACGACGCGAGCCCCGACCGGGATCGGTACGAGTGAAATAGTGGCGTATGGCTCGAACAGGGCATAACAGAAGGTCGTCTTCTAGGCCATGTACGAAGTCTGATAACGCAGGGATGGAGTACAAACGTTGAGCACACGGACCTAAGCGAACAGACTCATTTTTGGCTATGAACTCGGGAATGGGTCGAAATGAAATGCGAGACCAATCCGCCGTCCAGGTCATAGATGATCTCTCAAGAGCATGAAGTTCAGACACTCCAGACGCCAAAGCAAAAGCCGCCAGAAAAGCAGTCCTGTAGGCAACCGCTTTAATAGAGGCGGACTGTAAGGGTTCAAAGGGCGGACGAATCAGAGCACACAGAACCACACCAATATCCCATTTCGGTAACAGCTGGCGAGTACGGCGAGACTGTAGCGCGAAAGCCCGAATGAGCGCAGAGATATTGTCGTTTAGACTAATGTCGATGCCGGCAGAAAGACGTAAAACCCTAGCCAAAGCAGACCGATACCCCTCAATGGTGCTGATTTGAAACTTCTTGTCACGATGGAGGTGAAGGAGGAAGTCAGCTACTAAGGAAGCAGAGGCAGAGTCGGGATTGGCATCACGTTCTCGGCACCAGGAGACGAAATAGGCCCATTTCGCTTGATAGAGCTGCGATGTGGAAGATCGATTGGCTGACACCATCGTTTGTGCAACTTCTGCTGAAAATCCTTGGACTGTGAGTGCACTCTGGATAGTCTGCAGACGTGTAAATTGAGCCACCGCGGGTTGTGATGAAATAACCCGTGAGGTTGACGCAACAGGCAGGGCCAAACTGGTAGACGTCGTGGCGGAGCCGTGAGAAGTGGAAGCAGAACCGGGAACCACTGACGACACGGCCACCACGGAACCACAAGCAACACCACGCAGTCGTGCTGAGCAATCTTCTGGAGAACTTCTAGAATGATGGCCATCGGTGGGTAGGCATAGGCTAGGAAGTTGTCCCAGCTGATCGAAAGAGCGTCGATGGCGAAGGCTTGAGGGTCCAAAATCGGACTGACGAAGAGAGACAGCTGTGCATTGTTCCTCGTCGCGAACAGGTCGATCAATGGAAAATCCCAAACGCTGCAAATCTGACGGAACACCTCCGGACGAAGTTGCCATTCGGTCTGAAGGACGGTGTCGGGACGAGACAGATGGTCCGCTAAGACATTGAGCCGACCCGGAACATGGCGAGCATTGAGATGGCAGTGATGAATGAGAGCCCAGTCGAAGAGATCCCACACTAGTCGAAACGTTGAGAGCGATCGGGTGGTACCCATCTTGTTGATGTGGGCTATGACCGTCGAATTGTCCGTAGCTATGAGGGACGAACGAATTGCTGAGACGATAACTCCAATGTTGAACTGCAAGGATGACTGCCTTCATCTCCAGAAGGTTGATGTGAAGTCTGGACTCCAAAGTCGACCATCTGCCGGAGACCTCCAGATCGTCCAGATGGGCTCCCCAGCCCGTCTCGGAAGCATCGGTATAGAGATGGTAATCCGGAATAGGAGTCCGGAACGGAACTCCCCGCATGACGTTGTGACGAGACTGCCACCAAATCAGATGTGGATGTAGAGACGTCAACACCGGAACCGCAGGATTGAGAGATGACCTCTGAAGATAAGGAGACAGACGGTATTGCAGCGGACGAACCTGGAGACGGCCGTAATGAGTAAGATCCTGCGTGGAAGTGAGTAAACCCAGAAGACTTTGCCACTGTTGTCTTGTCTGAGACGCTGATGATAAAAACCTTAGAATCAGCACCTGAATTTTGGTCCAACGGTCCTCTGGGGGGTGTACCAGTTGTAGATGAGTATCGAACACCGCCCCGATGTAACGGCGAACTTGCGCTGGAACCAACTCCGACTTTAGGGGATGCGGAATGAAGCCGAGATGACGTAATACAAGCAGTGTGAAGCGGACTTGTGCGTTGAGACTGTCCTTGTCTGCAGCCCACATGAGTATATCGTCTATATAGACCTCGATGAAAATACCCCGAAGATGAAGGAACGCCATGACTGGTGACGTGATGCGAGTGAATAGCCAAGGAGCGACATTGACTCCGAACGGGAGGACTTGCCACTCGAGGCGCCGATCGTTGACGACAAACCGCAGGAAGCGTTGATGACGAGGATGAATAGGAATATGGAGGTAGGCGTCTTGTAGATCGATTGAGGCCAGCCAATCCAAATGATTGAGGCGGGCCCGAATCGATGATACAGACGCCATCTTGAAATGAGGAGGAGTTACAAGATGAAATTTGTTCAAAACCTTGAGGTCGATCACCATCCTCATCTGGTCCGAATCCTTCTTTGGCACCAGGAAAACATGGCTGTAAAATCCCACGCTGATGTCGTCTACCGGAAGCTCTCTGACGGCCCCTTTCGTGATAAGGGTGTCGACAGAGGACAGGAGCATCTGTAAATGACCTGCGGGAACTGGTATTCGAGAGGGACGAGGCCGAGAGATGAGTCTGGGTCGGGACTGGAAATCGAATAGGAATCCCTCCCTCAAGGTCTTTATAACCCAGTCGTCGTCCGTTATCAAACGCCAGTTCTCGCAGAAAAAATGAAGACGTCCGCCCACAACCGGATGATTGTGAGGACGAAAAGCGGGTAGTTGGAAATCTTTGACGTGCTTGGAAACGGATGTTGGATAGTCATTTGTTGGAAGAACCACCGCGCTTGGAACCTGATTTCCCACGGCCGAAGCGGCGGCCACGGCCTCTACCTGGAGGTTTGTCGATGCCACGAAAATCATGCTGAGGGAAACCCTTCTGCTGGGCGGGTTTGGAAGTACGACCCCGTGAAGATTTCCGATCCACGGAAAAAGCAGGACGCCGAGCTACAGCAGAAATCAACCGAGCAGTTCGTTCCTCACGAATAGCCGGCATTACGGACTCAACAGCATTGTTGAAAACCCATTTAGATGACAATGGCTGCCGTTGTAGTTGATCCTTAAAGTGTGGAACGTCAGGTTTGACACCCTTAAGCAAGGAGGAACGTTGCGCTTGCAGAAGTGAAGCATAAGAAAAGGCACCCGCCCCAATAACCGAACGGTTAGCCTTAATGAGAGTATCCATGAAGCCACGTAAATACTCGATGCGACCAGGAGATAACAAAGTTGACCCATCCTCCAAACGTAACGCAGGATCCAAGGAAATTCGGGATGACGCCAATAAAAACCAATCCGCGTAAGATGTAGCACGTTGGATAGACAGCAACATATCCATAATCCCAGAAAAAACTTTGGATGGAACCGAAATAGCAGCCGAAGAGGATACTTTCGTTAATCGACTCAAATCCCGATCCGTCTTGGGTGATTTATCCGGCAACACGTTGTCATGGACTGGATGACGTGGAAAGGAGGGCTTCTTAAGTTTGTTGTCATCTTCCAATTGATCCTCAAATAACTTCAGATTAGACTCCCAAGCTGGAGGAAAACGTCATTCGTGACGCCGACGATGACGTAAACGCAGCAGAAGCCGCAGTAGGACACTTAACACGCGAAGAAAGTGGCTCCGATGGAGACGGCATGTCCGGAATAAGCTCCATAAGTGCTTTCATTTTGACAGAAAACGCCATCATAGAAGAATCCTCCGAACTTTCCGACGACGAAGAGGAATTATCATAATCAGACAAATCAGTTGAAACCGGTGACGGAGAACGAACGGTGTGATGACGCTGGGAGGACGGAAAACTCTGATTGCGAGTATAGTCAAGAAACGGAGTCTGCGCATGACCAGACTGACGTGGCAAATGGCGTGAAGACAAACGGGAATGTCGAACCGGAGAACGAGACCGGCGTACCGGCGAATGGGGAACCCGTAAATTAGCATCACGATGACCCGGTGAATAAGATCGACGAACCGGAGATCGAGAACGCCGAACAGCAGAACTAGAACCAAGAACCGAAGAGTACACCCGACGAGACGGTGTAACAGACCGTCGCGGAGACGGAACCATACGACGTACAGGTGAACGAGAACGAGAACGGCGTTGCGGTGAACCAGAACGACGATCACACGCGAGAATGATGACGTGAAGTGTCAACATGTGTTGAACCCGACGGTTGTAAATCCGTAACACGAACATTTAAAGCCGATCCCGAACGCCCTTACATAGAAAAAAAAATTTCACAGGTAAATTTTCTGTTATTAAGCTAAAACTTACCTCACTTCCACTCTTTGCATTTCTTGTCTACATGAAATACCACAGTAAGAATTTAAATGACACAGTTATCTCCCCTGCTAGTCACCTGATAGCATAGCTACCCACAATTCTACTTCCTTCTTGTTCCACTGCGATACATGGTCTGGGTGTATCATAGAGGGGAGGATGGGCGGGCATCACTGGAAGTGAGGTAAGTTTTAGCTTAATAACAGAAAATTTACCTGTGAAATTTTTTTGTTATTTGCGCTGAAAACTTACCTCACTTCCACTCTTTGCATAGAGTGCCACCGTAAGGTAGGTGGGCAAACTGATACAATCCGTGGTTAGTGATAAATGCCATACATAGTGACTAGTACAGAGTAGAAATCATAGATCTTCTACCTCACAGAGGATCCATGAGAACATGCAACAGTAATAACCTGTATGCCCATGGTACACAGGGAACCTCTGTTGCTACTCTGACTTCAAGGCTGAGATGCAAGATACGCCCCCCCCCTTTTTTTCGAAAGGGGCCGAGAGAAAAAATGCACTCACCCGCAAGCAGGGTTACAACTGTACGCCCGGACTTTTGTAGCTATATTGCTGGCCTCGGTTCCCCTGACACCCGCTGTGCGGTCACAAGTGGGCCGATGGAATAGAGGTCGTTACATGCCAACGTCATGTCCCGGAGATAGTAGGAGGCAAATGTCGTGTTTGACCTCCAGTAGCACGCCCTCATAATGTCTGTCACCGATCTGTTGGTCCATAGAGGCCATGATGCCGCTAATGCCCTAATCTCGTGACCCGAAACGTTTACAAGCGCGGCTTGCCTATCAGTAGCCGTGGAGTACGCTAGCCGAAACGTATTTTTGAGCCAACTCGAGATAGTGTTTTTACTTATTTCTTGTTTGGCTTTAGGATCGAAAGGGATAAACAAACGCCTCCTTCCCGCTCTGATCTCCTCTGTACGATTCAGGTAACACGCAAGAGCCCGAACCGGACACATTAACATGTCAGATTCAAGACCGGACGAAAGGAAATCAGATAAGGCTGGAATTGTGAACTCTCGAGATATGGAATCGTAGAGGGCTTGATTCTTGGCCACAAACTCAGGAACCGTTGTGAGAACTACCTTGCTCCAGTTCCTAGAGTGTCTGATGTTCCTTTTATCGAGCGCATGCAGCTCTGACACTCTAGCTGCCGAAGCAAGAGCCAACAAAAACGAAGTTTTGTATGATAAATATTTCAGCTCAATAGCCTCTATTGGCTCGAAATGTGGCTCTCCTAATTGCCGAAGTACTAAAGCTAAGTCCCACTTAGGTAATTTCGGAACAGCCGACTGACCAGTTATCTTGTATGACTTGATTAGTGCAGATAAGTTTGGATCAGTCGAGGGATTAATCCCAGTACCCAGTAGAATAGGTTGAGCAATAGCTGCTCTATAACCTTCTACCGTAGCGGGCACCAGGCCCCTATCCCTGAACAGGTACAATAGAAACTCTGCTACTTCCGGGATAGTTGCGCAGGATGGATTGATATCCCTCTCTCCACACCAAAGATCAAAGATTGCCCACTTTGAGTTGTATACAGCGGAAGAGGACGGTCGAATTGATTGTGCCATTCGGCGCCCAACCTCCGCTGAAAATCCCGCCTGAGCAAAGTGCTTCTTGAGCACTTGCACACGTGGTAGTGGAACAGTCCTGGCTGGCTGTGGAAAATCGACGTTCCGGGCTGGCGCAGTAGATTGTGCCATACCGGAAGCTGTCTTGGTACATCCACCAGAAGATCTAGTAGTTCCGGGAACCACGGCCTTGCTGGCCACCACGGAACAATCAAGTAAACGACACATGTGTGTTCGCGGATCTTCTGGAGTACCTTCGCTAGGATAGCTGGAGGAGGGAACGCATATGCTACCATCCTTGACCAGTCCTGCGATAGTGCGTCCACTGCATACGCCGACGGATCCGGGACCGGCGACATGAACAGTGGTAGTAGATTGTTGCGCCAAGTGGCGAACAGATCCATGTGTGGCATCTCCCAGACATGAGCTATTTGTTTTAGTATGTCTGGGTGAAGTTGCCACTCCGTGGGAATTATCTGATTCCGTCGTGAAAGCGAATCCGCTAAGACGTTCAGTACCCCCGGGATGTGCCTGGCAAAACACCGATATGTTGTTGTCCCAACACAGACCGAAAAAGATTTCCGCTTGGCTTTGTAATTGCGGAGATCTCGTCCCCCCCTGCTTGTTGATATAGGACACGACTGTTGTGCTGTCCGTCGCAACCAGCAGGTTCTTGTCGGTCAATACGCTCACCCACGTGCGGATGGCATGTGTCACTGCCATAAACTCCAACACGTTTATATGGTACGAGCGTTCCTCGATTGTCCATAACCCGGATGTCGACTTGGACTCGAGGTGGGCTCCCCATCCTTCCATAGATGCGTCCGTGAACAGGTGATGTGACGGACGAAACGGAAGTAGGGACACACCTGGCATAATGCTGAGTGGATCCAGCCACCATTGGAGGCATTGTTTGACTAGCGGTGTTACAGGTATCCACGGATTCAACTGCCTTTCGACCCATTGATGATTGAAGTAAATCATTAATGGCCGAAGCTGCAACCGCCCTCTTGGGGTTACGTCCTGTGTTGACGTCAAGAGGCCGATTATCGCAGCAAAGTGTAAAGCTCTGGCCTGAGATAACTTGAGGAACTGAGGTATCTTCGTCGTTATCTTTAGCCATCGATCTTCTGGGGGTTTGGCGAGAGCTCGTAGCGTATCGTATTCCACCCCCAGAAATTTGCGCCTTTGCGAAGGAATCAGCTCTGATTTCTCTTCGTGTGGGATGTATCCCAGAGAAGTCAATATCCTTAAGACAAACTGGGTGTCTAGGATTAACTGTTCCTTGCAGGCATTCCTTAGCAGGGAGTCGTCGATATAAAAGTGGTACTTTATACCTAGACTGTGCAGGAACTGTGCCACTCGTGTAAACACCCAAGGAGAAGTGGACAGGCCGAACGGAAGCACTTGAATTTGGAAGCGTCGTTTGCCGACCATGAATCTCAAGTACTTCCTGTCCTCCGGATGTATCGGGATATGCAGGTATGCATCCCTTAAATCCAGAGAAGTCAGCCATTCCCCTTGCCTGAGTACTGTCCGGATAGACCGGAAGGACTCCATGCGGAAGTGTGGCGGTGGAGTGAGGTAGTCCTTGTTGAGGCGCTTTAGGTTTATAACCATGCGCATCTCGGACGTGTCTCTCTTGGGGACCAGAAAGACCGGCGAATAGAACCCGGGTGACGTGTCCCAAACCGGAAGCTCTATTACAGCTGCCTTCTCCATCAGCTTGTCCACAGAGGACTGTATTGCTGATAGATGACCCGTTCGTAATGGTATACGAGACGGAAGGGGATGAGCAGTCAAGGGAGGAAGCGTGTCGAACAATAGGCGATAGCCGTATCTGATCGTTCGAATGACCCACGCTTCCGTCCCGACCCTTATCCAGTTCCTCCAAAACAACTGCAGCCTTCCCCCTACCGGAAGGTCTAGTTGCTGGGGAACTGGAAACGTTATGTCTCGGTGTTCCCGCCATACCGAAAGCCACCCGGTACGGCCCGAGACATCAGGAATCCTTCTTCGACTGCTTAGATTTCCCCTTACCCTGCTTCTTATGGCCATAGGTAGATACTCTAGGCTGTAAAGAAGCAGGCGCTTGACTTTGCTGTTGGCCGGAAGCACCCTTATTAGCCTTGGAACTAGGCGGGTTCTTCTTAGCCTTCTTCGCCTTTGGACCGGACCCGGAAACCATAGGTCTCTTAGACGAAGCACCGGAAGCAACTGACCTGTCATGTTCTATACGATCCATTTCAGGTCGAACTTCGGCAACAGCATCACCAAACAGTAAAGAAGGAGCCGTAGATGTCTCTAGTAGACTCCTCTTTACAGCTTCCGGTGTGTAACTATGCATAAAAGGAATGAAGGCCTTTCTCCTTAAATACACTAGCATAGAAGATAGATAGGCATTGTGTACCAGTAAATCTTCTACAGCACCGGAAGCAATCTTCTGGTAGTCAAGAACGAGGTTTATACCCTCCTGTAACTGTTCTTGACTGTCCGCGCCCGACAGCGAGAATAAACCATCCTTTATGGCTTTAAGAAACCAGTCAAGGTGATTCGTAATCGCCACTCCTTGTCGAGCAGTTTCCTCAAGTACTGCGGCCTGTTTGTTCGTGCAAGGAACATCTGGATTACTAGGCACTTTAGTATTGCTAGGGCATAAATACTGAAAGTCGCCGTTCACCTCTGCAGACCGGAAGCTAAACGGTGAGTTATGTACGCCGTAACTTCGGGTGTTTGGCTTCTGTACTGGGAACGGACCAGAAGATCCTGCAGGGCGGAAGCGAGCTTTTGGTCTCAACCTTATAGCACGTTCCTCCTGCGTAGCGGGTTCTGCTAAAGTTCTATGGAACAAGTGGCAAGTAGAATGAATAGCAGTTGAGGCCGGAAGCGTGGTAGCCGACCTCGTAACCCGGTTTGACTCTCCTGATTCAGTTTCAATATCCCCCGCATGTGGGACCGGAAGCTGCATATCAGGAATTAAGTCATAGATGCCGGAAATAAGCTCATAATATTTCCTAGCATCCGGATCAGTATTGGTAGGTTCATTCAATTCAGATCTACCATACTGGTCCCTATCCACTTCCATAGCTTCCGGGGCTTCCTGCCAGGAGGGAGTATTGGAAGGGATAGTCCTCGACAAATTAGCTTCCGGTTTCCTAGACTGTTCAGTCAAAACCGGAAGCAGTGGCGTACTACTTCGGAATTGACTGGTCATCATCTCTCTCAATTCCTTCATTTCCTCACGTTGCTGTTCCATACCGTGCAGTATGGCAGCCAATGTGGGATCAGTCACTTGAGAGTGGACCGGAAGCAAGGCCTGACGAGGTGTGTTCACACTCAAGGACCTTCCAGCTGGACGTGAGCACGGCCACTGTAAAGGTCGGTGAACTGGCATACGAGGTCGTAAACCGGAAGCACGTATAGGAGGACGCATCATACGTAATAATCCCGGTCCCGTACCACGAACACCCCCGGAAGCAGACATCTGACCTAAGCCACGCAAGGGTGAAGGTAGACCAGCAACCGGATGCCGCATAATTTGACCTGATCTGATTGAGGGTTCTTGATAACGCAACTCAGACACAGGCAAAAAATTTGACATATCATAGGTACCTGAATACATACCATACTGCCGTTGTTGCGGGAATCTTAATCTCTGGTGGCCCAGAAGGCTCGTAGATACAAACGTCTCGGCAAGGGAACGAGGAAGGCCACCAGAGTAACCGGAAGCAGGTTGGGAAAATTCAGACAAACCGGAAGCAACAGTTAAAGGCGTAACTGAGCGACCGGGAAGTCCAGGCCTCGACAGCATCGAGGAAGGTATTTTCCCAACCCCGGACCCAAATGAAAACTTAACATTAGGCCCCTCACTAGTGCTGCCTAAGTTTTCGATCGGAGTCCCCTGGCTTTCCCACGCTAAGCCTGGGTCCGTCACCGATTTCCCTTCATCGTCACATCCAGGCGTCCGCTCAATTGGAATCTCCACTTCCACAGTCGTAATAGTACCAGATTCCATATCTTCGATTACTCCTTCCACCTGTACCAACCGGGTCGATCCCTTACCTGATTGACCCTTCGCCTGGCCTGAAATGGAAGCATCGTGAGCGGGGGGGGGCGTTTGTTTATCTTTATTTACGTCCAATAGGCTGACTAACGTAGACCCAGCTACAGAACTAACACAGGAAGGAAGCAATCAGAGATTGCTCAATTGTATGCCCCCTTTCCGCTTTAATCCGACATTGCCCCGCCATTGTTCTGTTGTTTATTGGTTGGTGGAGGCCTAATTTGGATAATTATAAAAATTCTGTTTCTGTCACTTTTTTTGCCATGCCTCACATAATACATATTCCAAGTATCAGCCAACAAGTGATAATACGATGTTTCGATGCAAGATGGTCGCCAGGGCTTTCGCCAATCCGAAAATGTGACCTGGTTATGAGACCTACATTCCTTGGGAGTATATTGTGGTGAAATTATGAAGCGATCAGTGAACTTTGAATTTTGCACCCAATTCACTCTTTTTGGGGCAACTTCATACCTTAACTTCAGGACCTATGTTGTCTGCTTTGGAATGTAGGATAACATATAATATAGCCATTTTTCTGGTCCAAATCGGTTATGGACTGAGATCCAGCCTGGACAAATGAATATATCCCATTCACTTTAGCTTTGATAAACAAAGGGCCATAACTCTTGAAAATATAACCGAAAGCAGAGAAACTTCACGCTGCACACCAATGGGTCACTGACCACATATCATGCAAATTTCATACTTGTCCATACAATATTAACCGAGATCCAGCCCTACAAGTCCCAATTCACACAAATTTGAAGAAAAAAGGGCCATAGCTGTTGAAAATATACGCGAAATGTGGAGAAACTTCACGCTGCACAACTACAGGGCACTGACCACATATCCTGCAAATTTCATAATTGTCCATACAATATTAACCGAGATCCAGCCCGGACAAGTCCCAATTCACACAAATTTGAAGAAAAAGGGCCATAACTCTTGAAAATATATGCGAAACGCGGAGAAACTTCACGCTGCACAACTACAGGGCACTGACAACATATCCTGCAAATTTCATAATTGTCCATACAATATTAACTGAGATCCAGCCCGGACAAGTCCCAATTCACGAAGAATTCAGGAACAAAGGGCCATAACTCTTGAAAATATAAGCGAAACGTGAAGAAACTTTACGCTGCACAACTGTGGGGCACTGATCACATATCATGCAAATTTCATACTTGTCCATACAATATTAACCAAGATCCAGCCCGGACAAGTCCCACTCAGAGATTTCAGAAAAAGGGCCATAACTCTTGAAAATTATACCGGAACTCGGAAAAAACTCAACGCTGCACATCTACGAGGCACTAGCCACATTCCATGCAAGTTTCAATCCTGTCCATCAAATATTAACCGAGATATTGCTCGGACAAGAAATTCGGACGGACAGACGGACAGACAGACAGACAGACGGACGGACGGACGGACGGACGGACGGACGGACAAAGCGATCGCTATATGCCCCCCCTCTAGTTAGAGGGAGGGCATAACAAGCCCCCTAGACTCCTCGCCTACGCTAGTACGAGGAGACTGTGCTACATATGTCTCGTTGGAGAGATTGGTAGGCTTAACAACATTATTTCCCTCGTTAACTGCCAGAGAACCGGCTAGATACACCTGGAATATGCCGGGCGCCCACACAATACACTCTTCACAGGCCGTGTCCCATGTACAGATTCTTCCCTGGCGGCATGGCGGACACGTTGAGTGAAGGTCATAACTAGGCTTGTCACCCCCACAAGACATGCATGACAATTGAGACATATTTTGAGCCATTTTTACGCTGATAACTTATAGAATACTTCCCAAAGGACTTCTTGCAGGAAATCAGACGTCTGAGGTAATCCAACTGTGAGTAGTTTCGCTAGAAAAGGCACTTTTTCACGGAGTTGACAATGTTTACTTCCAGCCCTACGAAGCAGTAGAACAAGAAGGAAGTAGAATTGTGGGTAGCTATGCTATCAGGTGACTAGCAGGGGAGATAACTGTGTCATTTAAATTCTTACTGTGGTATTTCATGTAGACAAGAAATGCAAAGAGTGGAAGTGAGGTAAGTTTTCAGCGCAAATAACATTGAGTTTTCGGTGGTAAAATTTTTGACTTGTATGAATCCCTGGTCTGAAGCGGCCCGTCTGAAGTGCTCTCGCCGAGGTCCGCGTGCCAAAAGCAAAAACAACAGCAGGGAAGTCTTCGGTCTTCAATTTCACATTCCAGTTTTCTTGTGCAAAAAGTGAAGGCTTTATTAAGATTTTTTCCTCCATTCACTCTAGATCTATATTCTATTTGCATTCCACAATATCGGTTATGAAAGCAAATGTAAACTGTTCATAAGTTTGGGCGATATGAGAAAAGAAAAAGCCATTCAAAATTGTTGAATAATATTTTTTTATCAGAATTTATATTTGTCTTATATATTTTTCTGTGCTATCGGTAAAATTATCTTGCACCCTTCTCATTTATTATCACATTAGACAATTTTTTAGTATTATGTTAATTTTTCGGATTATGTTGGACTAATTTCATGTTTATTTTTTATTTCAGATACTCCCGAAAGACTTGTTTTTCAATGTTGTCTTTGTCCTGTTTGTTGAGTTTTGTTGTTGTTTGAATCTTCTTTAGTTGAAATGTTTGAAATGTTAGTTTTCTCGGTATGTAAACTCCAATTTAATATTTTAGTATTTCTGAAACTATTTTGGTGCATGCAGGGGTTTTTCTAGCCGTTTTTTCATCGTGGTTACCACGATGAAAAACAATATATATTGAGTTTTGCAGAAAAATTTCAAATTGAGTTTTGATTAAAAAAATTGAGTTTTGCAATTTTTGCCGTTTGTGCGCGAAGCGCACGAAAAAAAATTTAGTTTTCCCACAACATACCAGTTGTCAGTTGATAGGTTGTTTCGCATGACCCGCCCGCATCAATATTTTGGAAATAAATAATGCTGCATGTATTTTAATTATCAGTAGTTATTGTTCGTAAAAGAAATAAGTAAGCAAATCTAAGTAAAACGAATGAACCTTCACAGTGCGAGTCAGCGCGAAGGCGACTGAAGAGCCGCCATCTTGGTTCACATTCTTGGGGAAAGCCGTAGTTCAAAACGAGGCACAGTCCTTTTCTAGCAAGGATTCCCTCGTGTCAAGCACGTGGCAGTAAATTTTTAACTCCGGCACTTTTGACGGTCGCGTACCAAAGCCATCGTGGTTTCAGTTTATGGATCAGTTGTTTACTCATCAACCAATTCATTTAACCATCCATTTATCTGATGAAACGCTTTTGAGCGAAGTGGTCGAGCGCTTCACGTCTTCACTCCCGACAACAACAACAACAACACAGACTGTCGGCCAATATTATACTCGTAGCTTGAGGACGACGGACATACAAAATTCGTCGCCGTGGACAGAGAATCCATATCTTCAATCAGTGTAAAAGAAATAAAGAAGATTTCAATAAGAGGGGACTCCTGATGTTGAAAATTCGGGTAATAAATTCTGCAGTTATCTTTAATATTGATCACAAGTAAGAGTTTTTTCCCTTGATTTCTCTTT
Source organism: Hanleya hanleyi (assembly GCA_036873755.1). Classification (NCBI taxonomy): domain Eukaryota; kingdom Metazoa; phylum Mollusca; class Polyplacophora; order Lepidopleurida; family Hanleyidae; genus Hanleya; species Hanleya hanleyi. Next base: position 14,530 of record JAVTVY010045435.1, read on the forward strand.
ACACAATGTGTGTGCATTTGAGTTTTACTGTCTACCATAATTATTTACATAATGTTTCAATTAAAATAAAGCAAACTTCAAATGTCTCTTTAAAGAATAATTATTTCATAAATATTTTTTTCTGGCGATATTTATGAGAGATTTCAGAGTGTATAAATCTGTACAATAGGAATGTTGCCAGGTTGTATATTCGATCACAGTCTTCTCTGTTAATGGTAAAAAATTTACCTTCAATAATTAATAATTATAGCATCTAGCATGTATGTTTTAATTAGCATGAGGTCATGCTAAACAACCTATGGTTTCTGAAGAAGTTTCGTAAACATATGATCAAACATATGACCAACCTCAGTTCTGTAATTGGTGCGATGAAAAAGTTGGAAAAATTGAGTTTCATCATTTTTTTGATGAAAAAGGCAAAAATATTGAGTATTGTAGATTTCTTTTCTCAAAAAAATTGAGTTTTCAAAATTTTGAAATTGAGTTTATGAACAATTTTGGGCTAGAATAACCCCTGTGCATGGCATCTATAGAGAAAGCTCTGTGCTCACTAATCTTTTCACTTACCCGGTTGTCGGCATGATCGTGTATTCAAAATGCAGTTATTCAGACATTACAAACTTTGGAGATTTTTAAAATAATTTCTAATGCCAGGGGAATATTTTTGATGACAAATAATTGCATAGACAGAGTTTGGAATATATTGTGAGTTTCGACAGCTGATGTGTTATATTAACTGATAAATCCACGAAAACCCCGTTCCCTCCTATGTGAATCAGACAGTAACTGCATGCATTCGTCCAACTATGGTACTGCCCACGAATTAAGGTAAATAAATCATTTTAAGTGATCGTTGCCGATTCTTTCTTTCATTCCTGGCACATTACCATACGAAGACAGTGATGGATATTGAGAGTATTAACTCAACAACAATGTGAATTAAGTCTATGGAGATTGGCCTTCGCCATATATGCTACGCATATCGCTGGCTTGCTCGTCGATCGGCATGTCATACTTATGACATCACACATACGAAAACATGGCGACCGTAAATGTCGCACTTTATCTGCTAACCCCCTTGCGTTTCGTAGCAAAATATAATATCTTCCTGTTTAAAACTCTGTGAGAAATTTATTAACTTCAAGCAGAAATCCCGAACCGTAAAATTTCATGATAAAAATGAAATTGACAATTTCGCTGCATTAGCACTTTAACGATCTCTATCTTTGATACTGTTTAAATGCTCAATGTAAGATTTGGTATACATCATCCATGCATCAAGAGATTTATGTAATGAATACTGGTTTCTCTGATTGGATGGAAACCTAGGGGCCATTTCTAATTGCAAAATTTTTGATAATCTGTATATTTGTCACTTGACTGCTTGGTGTTCCCGACGTCTTGGTTCAAATTGAATACATTAATCATTATGAATGACTGGCGCCCAGAGCCGAGGGGTTTTCAGATGCGCAGCTTCGTATTTGTTATTGCAGAGATGGTGTAGAAAATTAGCCCATAATCTCCCCCCCCCCACCCCCCCCCAGTGGTTCATAGTAAGCTGGTCTATAATCAAATTTGAAATATTTTGACCCCGTCACCTGGACAACCTGGCCCATTTTCAATATTCAAATGTTCAGTGACTACATGTACATGTACATGTAGGTGTGAATTTAGTGAACCTAGATGTAGTCATTTGGAGATATGGTGGCAATGAGTACATTAATGTATTCTTTAGCGCTTGGACTTGGGAGATCAGAAATGGTTCAGTCTTGCTGATGTTGACCACATGCATGTGTGATGTAAATTCAGTGAACCTAGGCATACATGTTCCTGAGATGTGGTAGCAACAAGAAAATGGAGATTGACAACAGGACAGACGGACATCTGGATGGACATACACAGGCCCCAAAATTTTGCACGAACGATCGTTCAGTTCGCCTAGAGATTACGCAAAACAAAATAAGCGCGAACGTTTCTTCGTTCGCATAAAAATGAATCGTATGTTGTCAATTTACAACCATCGTCAAGTCAATTTATTAAATAAATTATCCTTTTCAACGCTGTCAAAACGGCAAAGTATGAATATCAATACAGTGGAATAAATGTTGAACACGTTATCACGATCGACATCTCATCCATGGTGCATGGCAGGGGATATTCTGATTCATTCTCTCACTTTCATCACTTCCTGGTATGCGCAAAGGCCAACTGTGCATGGTTTGGGCAGAAGCAGCATGTTTAACATTGTTGAGCAGGGCTTTAAAGGTGAAATGCAAAGGTTTTCATATTTCCCTATTTATATTCTTCGCGGGCTAGTTAATGATGGAATATCAGCCCAAATACTCTGTTTGGTTTTATTTGAAGTATTTTGTCTCCTGGTAGCTTTTGAAAAGTGCTTCAAAATTGGCATCTCAAGCCCGGTCGATTTCAGAAATGAAATCCGCATCGCTTATCTGCCCTTGTTTGACATTCGTTTGTGACGTCACATCAGACCATCTGGCCGGGCGTCAATACTTGTAACGTTCAGTCTTCGGGCGGCTGGTCTGACGTGACGTCACAATCAAGGAAAGATAAGCGATAACGTTTTGCAAATCTGAATTCAGCTGTGCTAGGGGTACCAATTTTCAAAAAAGATTCTAGCAAACAAGATAATTCAAACTAGAGCATAGTCTGAGGGATGCACACATTTGATCAAAATGATCAGTAAGGCTGCTTACAAGATACCCCCCGTAAGGGCATAGATACATGGCGGTGGTTAACGTTTCACGAGTAAGCTGAATGGGATTGTGGCAGTGGAAATCATCAGTAAGCGTGCTTACAAGATACCCCCCGGATGCACATTTGATAGAAATTGACGAGTATTTGTAGAGGAATATAAGTATACATTTTATGAGTGGCGGCACAGTATGTAACTAGTTGACAATGAGACCTCGCTCGGTTGGAGTGCGGTTAACGGATTGTCTATGCATGTGTCGTGACGATACTCAGATGAGTTTAATGGATTGTTCAGAAAATTGATGTTAATAATGATTGTTGAGAATGGGGTTATGCAGGCATATTGTGTTTTACCTAACTGTTGTTACCACTAGAACCGTGTAGACTTGAAATGGGCTGTTGCAACAGATAGGTGAATTACTGTCATCTGGATAACCATATTGAAGAGGAAAAGGAAGTAAATGGGAAGTGAAATATTAAACTTACTACCTGTAGACGCATATGCAACATCCTGAGCTAGGTCTCATGGTATGGCAGCTACATACAAAATTTGAGAAGAATCTAATAAGCCGTTGTCAAGTTATGCTCCAGAAATGGAATGTTACGGACCAACTGAGAAAATTCTGCCCATAGGTGGCGCCACCTGTAGACGCACATGCGCCAAACGCAATCCCAAGCAAAGTCTCATGGTAAGGTAGCTACATACCAAATCTGAGAGGAATCCAATAAGCTGTTGTCAAGTTATGCTCCGGAAACGAAATGTTACGGACCGACAAGAAAAAGTTTTGACCCTAGGTGGCGCCACCTGTAGATGCACATGCGCCAAACGCAATCCCAAGCGAGGTCTCATGGTAAGGTAGCTACATACCAAATTTGAGAGGAATCCAAGTAGCGGTTGTCAAGTTATGCCCCGGAAACGAAATGTTACGAACTGACTTGAGAAACTTTTGACCCTAGGTGGCGCCACCTGTAGACGCACATGCGCCAAACGCAATCCCAAGCGAGGTCTCATGGTATGCCAGCTGCATACCAAATTTGAAAGGAATCCAAGTAGCGGTTGTCAGTTATGCTCCGGAAACGAAATGTTACGGACTGACATGAGAAACTTTTGACCATAGGTGGCGCCACCTGTAGACGCACATGCGCCAAACGCAATCCCAAGCGAGGTCTCATGGTAAGGTAGCTACATACCAAATTTGAGAGGAATCTAAGTAGCGGTTGTCAAGTTATGTTCCGGAAACGAAATGTTACGGAATGACCCTAGGTGGCGCCACCTGTAGACGCACATGCGCCAAACGCAATCCCAAGCAAGGTCTCATGGTATGGTAGCTGCATACCAAATTTGAGAGGAATCCAACTGGCGGTTGTCAAGTTATGCTCCGGAAAGGAAATGTTACGAACTGACTTGAGAAACTTTTGACCCTAGGTGGCCAGGGGTTATTCTAGCCCAAAATTGTTCATAAACTCAATTTCAAAATTTTGAAAATACTCAATATTTTTGCCTTTTTCATCAAAAAAATGATGAAACTCAATTTTTCCAACTTTTTCATCGCACCAATTACAGAACTGAGGTTAGTCATATGTTTGATCATATGTTTACGAAACTTCTTCAGAAACCATAGGTTGTTTAGCATGACCTCATGCTAATTAAAACATACATGCTAGATGCTATAATTATTAATAATTGAAGCTAAATTTTTTACCATTAACAGAGAAGACTGTGATCGAATATACAACCCGGCAACATTCCTATTGTGCAGATTTATACACTCTGAAATCTCTCATAAATATCGCCAGAAAAAAATATTTATGAAATAATTATTCTTTAAAGAGACATTTTAAGTTTGCTTTATTTTAATTGAAACATTATGTAAATAATTATGGTAGACAGTAAAACTCAAATGCACACACATTGTGTAAAGAGAAATCAAGGGAAAAAACTCTTACTTGTGATCAATATTAAAGATAACTGCAGAATTTATTACCCGAATTTTCAACATCAGGAGTCCCCTCTTATTGAAATCTTCTTCATTTCTTTTACACTGATTGAAGATATGGATTCTCTGTCCACGGTGACGAATTTTGTATGTCCGTCGTCCTCAAGCTACGAGTATAATATTGGTCGACAGTCTGTGTTGTTGTTGTTGTCGGGAGTGAAGACGTGAAGCGCTCGACCACTTCGCTCAAAAGCGTTTCATCAAATAAATGGATGGTTAAATGAATTGGTTGATGAGTAAACAACTGATCCATAAACTGAAACCACGATGGCTTTGGTACGCGACCGTCAAAAGTGCCGGAAAATTTACTGCCACGTGCTTGACACGAGGGAATCCTCGCTAGAAAAGGACTGTGCCTCGTTTTGAACTACGGCTTTCCCCAAGAATGTGAACCAAGATGGCGGCTCTTCAGTCGCCTTCGCGCTGTGAAGGTTCATTCGTTTTACTTAGATTTGCTTACTTATTTCTTTTACGAACAATAACTACTGATAATTAAAATACATGCGGCATTATTTATTTCCAAAATATTGATGCGGGCGGGTCATGCGAAACAACCTATCAACTGACAACTGGTATGTTGTGGAAAAACTCAATTTTTTTTTCGTGCGCTTCGCGCACAAACGGCAAAAATTGCAAAACTCAATTTTTTTAATCAAAACTCAATTTGAAATTTTTCTGCAAAACTCAATATATATTGTTTTTCATCGTGGTAACCACGATGAAAAAACGGCTAGAAAAACCCCTGGGTGGCGCCACCTGTAGACGCACATGCGCCAAACGCAGTCCCAAGCGAGGTCTCATGGTATGGCAGCTACATACCAAATTTGAAAGGAATCCAAGTAGCGGTTGTCAAGTTATGCTCCGGAAACGAAATGTTACGGAATGACCCTAACTTTTGACCATAGGTGGCGCCACCTGTAGACGCACATGCGCCAAACGCAATCCCAAGCGAGGTCTCATGGTAAGGTGGCTACATACCAAATTTGAGAGGAATCCAAGTAGCGGTTGTCAAGTTATGCTCCGGAAACGAAATGTTACGGAATGACCCTAGGTGGCGCCACCTGTAGACGCACATGCGCCATATGCAATCCCAAGCGAGGTCTCGTGTTATGGTAGCTGCATACCAAATTTGAGAGGAATCCAAGTAGCGGTTGTCAAGTTATGCTCCGGAAACCAAATGTTACGGACGTACAGACGGCAAGACGTACGGACGGACGGACGTACGGACGGACGTACGGACGGACGGTCAAGCTGAAACCAGTATACCGCCCCTACACTACGTGTACGGGGGGTATAATTAAACCAAGTAAAGTAGATAGACTGGTATTTCTATCATTATTCAACCTATATAAAATGT